>PYDT01001247.1:0-12987 GCA_004837865.1 Musa balbisiana | reverse complement strand
ACTATTCCAAATCGCACTGTAAAAATGGAAAGGGAGGGAGAAACCTATATATGTTGGATATATCTATCCAGATTGAATTGCGGAACATCAATGATAGAATAATTAATGATTTGGAACAAGGTTCATTCAATATACATGAAAGGATGGAGGATAGCCAAAAAAATCAAACAGCAGCATACACTTTTTCAATATAGAACTTCATTATCTAACGAATTCAACGGGTCCAAACAACAAAATAAAGAAAAAGATAGTTGGAAGTCAACAGATCTTGGTATCAAAGGGGATATGGCGAAATCGGTAGACGTACGGACTGGATTGGATTGAGCGTTAGTATGGAAACTGCTCTAAGGGTAACTCCAAATTCAGAGAAACCCTGGAAGTTAAAATGGGCAATCCTGAGCCAAATCCGTATTTTGATGAAAACAACGGTTTATAAAACTAGAAGTTAAAAGGATAGGTGCAGAGACTTCAATGGAAGCTGTTCTACGAATGGGTTGCCTACGTTTTGTTGGTAGCTGAATCGTCTATCAAAATTTACAGAAAAAAGATGTCCTAAACCAATACGTAAGTATAAATACTGCCCTATCAAACGAGTAATCATGATTCTATTAACTACAATCATGAATGATTTAATTACTTCCACAAATGATGTAATTAATTCTACAAAATGATTTTTAATTACTTCACAGAAGACGAAGATGTAGTTCCATAGAAACGTTTGGATAAATAAGATTCATCGGGCTCGTTCCTATTTCAAATCCGAGGAATTGAACATTGAAAGAATCCGCTTGATGAGGAAATCATCATTTAATTATATTGTTAATTTCTTAACGTCAATCGATGAATATTCTTTATTTTTATTGGAAGAAGAAAGAGAATTAATTCAGAAAGTAAAGCAAAATCCTTGAGATTGTATTCGACATAATTAAACCAATCAAATGATCTCAAACAAACAAATGAAAAAAAATCCATTGGAATAGAAGAAATCAGTAAAAAGGTTCCTCGACGGTCATACAAATGACCGATGAATTAGAAGGACTGGATCAAGAAAATGGAGAAGAACAGAAGGAAGATTATGAAATTAGTTCAAGAAAAGCGAAAAAAACGGCGTGGTGATCTATAATGATACAATCCGGATCCGGATACCGATACTGATAATATTGAAAGCGAAGCAGAAGAGGTGGCTTTGATACGTTATTCGCAACAACAGATTTTAATCGGGGTATAATCCAAGGATCCATGCGTGCTCAAAGACGTAAACAGTTATTTGGGAATATTTCAAACAAATGTTCATTCCCCGCTTTTTTTGGATCGAATAGACAAAGTCTTTTTTTTTTCTTTTTTTGATAGATTCTTTTTTTTTTCTTTTTTTGATAGATTCTTTTTTTTTTCTTTTTTTGATAGATATAGATACGAATAATTCATCTTATTTTTAGGAATTCCGTGGGAGGAAACCCAGGAATCGAAACTTCCGACTTCCTTGAGGAGGTAAGAGGAAGAGACAAACACTGGGAAAAAAAAAAAAGACGAGGAGAAAAAAAACACAAGAGGAGATGAACGGATACAATATCAGAAAGGTGGGATAGCATTATATTTGCTCAAGCAATAAGAGGTTTGATGTGTGCAACCCACTCTTTTTTTAGAAAAAACATTGTATTGCCTTCATTGATAATAGCTAAAAATATTGGACGATATGTTATTATTCCAATTCCCCGAGTGGTATGAGGATTGAAGGAATGGAATAGAGAAATACAGTTAAATGAACCTATAATGGTGTTCCATTTACCGAAACAGAATTCCCAAAGATTGGTTAACAGATGGATTCAGATAAAGATTTTATTTCCTTTCGTTTAAAACCTTGGCGAAGATCTAAAATACGATCTCATCATGGGAGATCCAATGAAAAAAAAAAGAAAAAAGAAAAATTTTTAGTTTTTTAACTGGTGGGGAATGGAAACGGAACTCCCTTTTGTTTCCCGATAACAAACCTTCTTTTTTGACCCATATATAAGGAACTCAAAAAAATAATTAGAAAAGTAAAAAAGAACTCTCTAAAAGTTTCAAAAGAAAAAACAGATGGGTCATCAAAATAGTTCTAGTTCTAAAACGAATAGTTCTAGTTCTAAAACGAGTTCTAAAACGAATAGTTCTAGTTCTAAAACGACAGTTCTAGTTCTAAAACGAATAATGAAGAAACTTGAAAAAGTGAACCAAAATTTCTTTATTTGAATTGAGGAAGGGAAAAGTACATGAACCAAATGAAAATGCAAAAAGATTCAAAAAAAAATAATCAAGAATTTTCCACGAGCGACAATTCAAATTCGATCTATGAATTGGACAAATTATTTACTCATAGAAAAAAAAATGAAAGATCTTGCTGATAAGACCAATCACAATAAGGACTCAAATAGAAGGAATCACAAAAGACAAGAAGAAAATAGTTCCAGCCATAATGATAAAAGACCGGAATTACCAAAAAAACAATATTTGGCAGATACTTCAAAAGAAAAAAATACCCGATTTAATAGCAAATCACATATTTTATGAAATCTTTCATTGAAAAAATATTCATAGATATCTGGCCAAATGTATGGTTTACCATTTCTAAGTTTAATGCACCACCTTTAAAAAACAATTATCAAGGAATCCATTTACACACGATTGAAAGAAAAGCAAACAAGAAAGGACATTGATGAAAAGCATCAAGCTACAATGAACTTATGGCGACTATAAAAAAGGCCTGTTCTAATCCTAATATTAGAAAAGATTAAACCACCTTATCACGACTTATCTTCCTTGTCCCAAGCCATATGTATTTTACAAATTGTCACACAACCCACTTATTTAACAACCATCACATGAGATCTGTACTTCATATCACGATCAAGGGACCATACTTTATTAAAGACAAGATTAAAGTATTATGGTATGACACGAGGATATTGATTCCAAATCAAGCTAAGGAAATTATAAGTCTGGAATGAATAAATGGAAGAAAAAAACTGGTTAAAACGGGTCATTAGCAATAATTTTCTCGGAGCAAATGGTTCCGATTAGTACCGAAAAAAATGGCGCAATAGAGTCAATCAACGTTGGAATATTCAAATAAAGGAATCAAGGAAATGTATTCTATAAAAAAGCAAAAGACCGATTAATTCATTCTTATGAATGAAAATTTTTAGCAGTGGCTTACGACGAGTCGAAAAAAAAAATAAAAAAACCACTACAGATATGATCTGTTATCACATGATATACTAAAATTATGGGGCTAGGAACGGAATCATACAAACTGCAACCCGAATCGTTTTATGTATTGCTACATATGGACTATTGATGGGTACCTAAAAAAAGGAATTTTATTGATACCCATAAAAATTGATAAAAATATTTGGATATAGCATTCTTCATTTCGCCTTAGAAACAATAGTGACTGGAACAATAGTGAGATCGAGAACAATAGTGATTATTGGACAATAGTGATAGGGGGACTGGACCGATATGGATATCGGTACCGAATTTATAAAAACTAAGACTAAGGGACTCCCAAAAAAAATAATTTTTGGATTGGATGGAATGAATCGAAATATCTACCATATAATCTAGCACTTGGTTCTTCCAAGAATTTGTGTACTTTTGATGCATAAGATTAAAACCGTGGATCATAACCAATCAAATTATTCTTTTAATATTATTAGAAAATGATATATAGTCAAAAGCAAAATGAAAATGATATTAGTCAAAATCAAAATGAAAAACTATTAGTCAAAATTCAAAATCAAAAAAATATTAGTCAAAATCAAAATCAAAAAAAATAGTAGTCAACAATCAAAATCAAAAAAATTTATCAACATCAAAAAAATTATTAGTCAAAATCAAAATACAAAAAAATATTAGTCAAAATCAAACAAAATATAGTCAAAATCAAAATCAAAAAAATATTAGCAAATAATCAAAAAAATATTAGTCAAAAATAAAAATCAAAAAATATTAGTCAAAATCAAAAAAATATTAGTCAAAATCAAAATCAAAAAAATATTAGTAAAAATCAACAATGAAAAATATTAGTCAAAATCAAAACATCAAAGATTCCGTTAAAATAGAATTTCAAAATGACAACCAAGAAAAAAGAGGGTCAATCAATCTTGTATCAGAGCCACAAAAACAAAAACCAAAAGGAAGATCCTGAAGGGATTGCACGAGATCAAAAATAAAAAAAGGTTAAAAAACAAAAAAAAAAATCCAAGACAAATAAGGAAGGAGAACTAGATTTGTTCATGAAAAAATTTTTTATTTTCAATTAAGATGGGAGAACCCTGAATCAAAAAATGTTTAATAATGTTAGGATATATTGTCCCTACTAATGATAAATCAAGGGAAATACTATATCCTCGATTCAAAGAGGAGAGAACATCTGGGATGTAATGCTGATTCGACGATAACGCTCTTACAGAATAACTAAAAAGGCGGAATATAATTATCGAACACCAATTCGCTATCTTAAGAAAGGATGGACAAAAGTTATATATATACAAACCATAAGTTATTTCATTGGTCGATAAGAGTAACCACCACCAAATTAAATAGAAAATAACATAATAGAAAAGATATGTTGATAAGAAGAATTTTAAAAAATCACTGGACGACGGCAATTATTTGTGAATGGGGTCAAGATCCTTATAATTTTTTGTTCTAAAATATTTATCTCCTAGAAGTGTAGCCAGAATTGAGAATTCTAATTTGGGTTTCAACTCTCATTAATCGGGATTTGTAAATAGAAATCCAGTATTTTGAACGAAAAACAACATAAGAAACTCTGAACAATTTTGAATGAGACAAAAGTCTTAATACGGATTTACAATACAGTTAATTAAATGCAAATGGTTTTCCTTTGGCCCTACTTACCGATTAGAAGATTAGCTTGTACTGAATCGTATTGGTTGGGATTAAAAAACGATAATGGTAGTCGTTTCAGTATGTCAAGGATACGTATTGTATCCACGATTCAGAATTATTTAATAGTATATTTCAATATATATCAATGCCGTTTCCGTAAATAAAAACCGGAAAGATGTAGCATATGGTGTGTACGTTCTGGTACATGATCCGTATTACGGTGTATCATTCACTGAATATAGAAAGAAATTACAGAAGATTTTAGGTGCAAAGAAACATTCTCTTTTCGTACATGCAGAAATATATTATCCTTTCTAAATATATATATCCTTTTTCTTGTCTATCTAAATCAAATGGAAAATTTGATTTAGATAGAAAGGATAAAATCTAAATTTTGCGTTACTAGATGCAAAAAAAATTGACCTAATAATAATTATTATTATTATTTTTAATGATCGGTAAAATCCATGGATGGAAAAGAAAGAAAAGAAAGATAAAAAAAAGTAGGTTGTATGGTTCAAAAATTCATTCATTTCACTTCTTCCACAGAAGAAAAAGAAGGAACACAGGGGTTCTGTTGAATTTCAAGTATTAAGTTTCCCAATAAGATACGAAGACTTCTTAAATTTGGAATTGCACCAAAAGAGATTTTTTGATCACAAAGAGGTTCTACAAAAAAATTTGAGAAAACGTAACGTATGCGGCTTATTTGTCAAAAGAAAACATAGAGCGCGTTAAAGAAATACATGGACCAGGTGGATTTCGGGAGCCAAAAAAAACGTTATTAAATCGTTTGAATTAGTTAGTAGTTATTAGATTTTTTATTTGAGAAAACCTCATACTTTTTGAGGGAAATTCATGAAATAATGAAATTGGAAGAAAAGGGATGATGTACCGGCTACAAAAACGATTCATGATAGTGTAATATGGGTCTCCTCACCCATCAAGCATGGTGTTATTCGATGATCGTTACTCTCGATGGTGAAGATGTTAGTGACTGTGAACCTTCTTGTGGCTATTACAACAGAGGGATGGAAAAAATAGCGGAAAACCGAACAAATTTACCAATATCTGCCTATGTAACACGTTGGGATTAAGGTAGCTACTATGTGCAAAGAGGCAATACAACGGTAAATGCACCAGAACACACTGGAAATGTCAAGGTACCCTAAAGGCTAGCTATATCAGGGAGTAAATTATGATCGGAGCTGAGCCGTATCGCTTCGCATTTGTTATGGCTTGGGCCTTTTATGGCGGATACGGCGCGCATAGACTCCCTTTTTCTTATTTTCATGAGAGAGAGATTGATATATGTTTATTCGAGCCGACACGGTAGGCGAATGATGCATAAGTATCCGCATCGGAGGAGTAGCTGCCGATTACCTGTATGGCGTAGGATAAAATGTTTGGATTTTTGCGATTATTTTTAACAGGAATGGTGAATATCAAAAACTCATTACGCGAAATCCCATTTTTTGGAGCGAGTCGACGGCGTGGGCATGATTGGTGTCTAGGGAAGCCACACACATGGGGGTTATCCGGAACGCTGTTACGAGCTTTGGAAACACAATGGGATCTTCGTAAAATGATAATTATGAGTGGTACAATGGAAGTAGATTGGGACGGTCCAAATGGCAAAAAGATAAGGAGATCGTTAGCTCGTTATTTAGTACGAATCCGTGATGATTGAAAGAGGGAATTATAAAAAACAAATCAACAGGCTCTAGAAGGAAGTCTGGAGGGACACTATGAGATTAGAAGTCGACGCTTTGATAGAGCAAAAACCGAAGGGAATGATTTTGAATATAGATTATTAGTAAAAAACCTTCACCCAATTTTGAATTGTCGAAACAAAACTATTACGTGAGAGTGAAGCCCCAAAAGGGGAATTAGGAATTTAGTGATAGGACGATATAGTGTTCCATTGGAATGGAAAATTCCGTCCACCGGCTTAACTAAATTTGCAAATTGCTTCCTCAGCTAGTTAAAAGAATGAAATTGGCTGATAATCCATGACCGATACTAGGTAGTATAGATTCAGTATGGGAGCGGTGGGAGCGTTGAATGATAATTGATACGACAGAAGTACAAAATATCAATTCTTTTTCTATATCGGAATCCTTAAAAGAAGTATATGGACTCATATGGATCTTGTACCCATTTTGGACCCTTATATTGGGGAATACAATAGGGGTACTAGTAATTGTGGGCGTTAGAAAGAGAAATATCTGACGATTAAACAACGTTGCGGCCTGAATAGCCGGGCCCCTTGGGAATTCTTCACGCTCTAGCAGATGGCAACTAAACTACGTTTTAAAGAAGCCTTCTCCCATCTAGAGGAGATGTTGTTTGTTTAGTATTGGGACGTCTATAGTGGTCATATCAATTATATAAGTATTTAAGTCATTCCTTTTGGGTAGCGCCTCAGGTTTAGCCCGATCTAAGTATAGTGTTTTTATGGGGCGCCATTTCAATATTGCTCCTATGGGCTTCTTATGTCAGGATACGGATTCGAATAATAAAAGTCCTTTTCAGGTGGTCTACGAGCTGTGCTCAATCTATTAGTAGAAATACCTTAACTTAGGTGTGTTTCAATATCTTACGTGTGATTCGTTTGAACATGAAACTTTATACTTATTTCCTAGAAGTAAAGGAAAAGAAGTTGAATGGTAATGTATTGAAAGGTATTTATGTTTTATCACGTCGGGTCAATGAGGTTAAACCCAGATAGTTATATAGTGAAACAAAACCACGGTAGAAGTTTGCAGGTAAGAAGATAAAATCTCATTTCATCTGTACAAGAATAAAGTTGAAGAAACCTAAGCAGTGTAAAATGTTTTACCCAGATTAAGAGTCTTTCAGTAGTCATAATATCTGAAGCGGGTGTAAAACGGCACTGTATGGTTAGTTTCATTACTGTCTTGTGCTTATTACCCATGCGGTAGATCAATAAACAATCAGTGGACGGTTAGGAACAACAAGTGCAAAAAAGGATTAATAATAGAGATAATGTAAGGTATAAAAAAAAGAGATATTTCTACATAAAAAAAAAAAAAAAAATTATAAAAAAAATAAAAAAAATGAAAATAAACGATATTGATTGCAGAAACATAAATAAAGAATTAGATAGAAGAGATCGTTCCACCTCCCATAGATTTGTTATTCTTCCCTATAAAAAAAACTTTCAATGCAAAAACCCATTGTAATCCATCAAGTTAATCTATCAACCAACTGAGTTAGCGGTAATCCCCTGATTACCCATGGTAAACACCTTAGTATAAACATGTCTATGTAACCACGATTATTGACCAATTGTACTAACATTTTTGATTTGGTCCAAGATAAGCTTTAGGACCACCGTTACAAAATGGCATTGATAAAAGTTCAAATTCAGTAAAATGAATAAGACAGACCCATATAAGTATAGGCTATGAATAGTCCGGAATAGCTTAACTTACTGAAAAAAATTGCATTGTAAACAATTATACCAGTCACAGAATACTCGAATTTGGAGGAAAAGGTGATGAGTGGAGTAACATTGGTAATATAGCCAAATATATTACTACTTGATCAAAAGGAATGCTATTGATCAACAAAACAAAGGAAAAATACATATAAGCAGAGGAAAATAGCATAGTATTGTCCACTTCGCGAGGGTACAGGTACATGTACTTTTTCGAAGAGGTATTAAAGTATCGTATGATTTTTTTTTAATTATTACCTCCAATTATACATATCCTTCGAAAAAACGAAGAACTTTATTATTCATCGTTGATAAAGGTAAATTCTATGACTGCTTGGGGTACCTCCTTTCCCCATAGAGATATTGAATAGGAACGCCCCCAAACTATTTTTGTGCTAATGTAATCTGACAATGAACGCGCAAATGTCAATTCAAAGGTAAGTAAAATACACCCGAAACATATAAAATGAGTCAATCGCTGTGAAACAGCATTATTGCGAAAATTGGTGAAATAACAACATGACTATCATTAAGAATTTCATATTGGACCAAATATTACAAGCAAGAGTGGAATACCGCAAATCGAAAGTGTAACCTAATACAAACGTAGTTTCTGTAATTGGACATAATCTTCTTAAACACCACCCCATAAGAGCAATATTATGACTTTTTTCTGGCGAATATCCGACAATAGGTTCCATTGAATGAAAAATAGATCGGATACCAAAACAAAACGGATCTGAATAGGCAGGAGTGATCAAAGGATATTTAAAGCCAGCGCGATAATAAAGGAACCTAGACCTAGAGCTCCCATATAAACCAATTGAGACATGTATAAAGGCTAACTTCTTTTTATATCTCTTTGAGCAAGAAGCCAAAGTTGCGCATAGTATACTGTTATTAACCTATTAAAGATATGAATTCATAAGTAAGGTATAGCTATGAAAATAGGAAGAAGGCGAGCGCTACAAGAAAATTTCTGCGCTACCATATGTAGCAGCGTGTATAAGAGCCGAGATGGGAGGGGTCCTTTCATGGCATAGGGTAACCATACTAAGGGGGAATTGTGCGGATTTAGCAACTGCACCAATGAATATAAAAAGAGGCACACAAAAGAGAAAAGAAAGAACTGACCCCATTATATGGATCACGTTCTTAGTTTATTTACGAACAAATCCCGAAAATTCTAAACTACGGTTACCAATAAAACCTAAATTCCTATAATAACAAAATCCCCTACCACCGATTAGTTACAAAAGCTTTTTGACAAGGCACTTGCTGCAGTCGGTCGTGTGAACCAAAGCCTATTAATAAATAGGAACAACATCCCCACCAGTTCCCAAAATAAAATTTGTATAAATTGGAACTGGAAACTAATCCAACATGGAAGCATTGAAAAAACTCATATAAGCAACAAAATCTCAGATATCCTTGCTCGGGAGACATATAATTGTAACTATAAATAAGAACCAAGATTCAACAGAGTAATTAGTATTGACATATAGACTAAGTGTGGCGATCAAATAGCGAACTCTAAGGAACAAAAATCATTATGAGGTCCAAGACAATTGATATGATAGAGGGAACTTCATGTATTGTTGAATAGATATAAATTGGCTGAAAACCCCATATCCATAATATAATAACAGTTAAAACACTAGTAAAAGGACCATATACGACGAATATATTTTGTTGCTTCCCCGGAATCATAGAGTCCAAAGCCTATTGAACACAGTAACTGGAAGTGAAGAAAAGGTATATCCATGCATATGATTATGTATGTTCAATAAGAAAAAAAAATGAAATCTTAAATCATTTTACTATTCTAGTATAGTTAGTAGGAATATTCTATTATGGCAAGTTTAGCCATATATAGTATAATAAGGAAAATAGTATAATAATAAAACAGGTTATTTCAAAAGGAGGACTTGATTTATATAGCTACTATGATCCATATTTAATTTAAATAAAAAAGGACCTAGTTATCCTATTGTATTTTTTTATAGTAATTCCCTATACATCCCTCTGTAACTCCTTCATGAAACTGATTGATGGATTCCAATACAATAAGGAAAACTTATGTTTTGATGGATTCCAATTACAATAAGGAAAACTTCTGTTTCATCGGAAGATTACTCCGTACTTCGTAGAGAACTGAAATAAAGATGAATGAGGTTATTCTTTATTGGGCTAATGGAAGTATCTTGTTTAACAGATTAATACCTAGTTTGAATTGTAATTTGAATGACAAAAATAGCACTCTGCGCTTAACAATTAATAGAAAAACTCTTTTCCAAAAAAATTCCTCATTTCTTCTACTTGTATTTTTTATCCTAGTGTTTGTTGTATATGTGAAGGTGTGCTACATATGTCGTAATTTAATTACATATTAATTGAATGTTGTTCTTTGGTTTTAATATATGTTTTAATAATATGTTTTAATAAAATTATATGTTTTAATAGGTTTTAAATCATAGTTGAAATGCTTTTAAAAAAACTATTCTACCGGGAATAGTATAGAAATGACTAAAAAGGAAACAATCCATTTTTGAACAAACAATACATGTCTTTCACCAGAAACGATAAAATGGTAACCCTTTTTGAATGGCAGTCCAAAAAGCGTATGCTATGTCCAAAAAAAAACGTCTTCGTAAAAAATATTTGGAAAAAAAAAAAGGATTTTTAGCTGCAGTAAAGGCTTTCCTTAGCTAAATCGGTTCCACCGGACGTTCAAAAAGTTTTTGGCAACAAACAAATAATAAAGTCTTGGAATAATCGGAATTGCTACTCGCAAGAAAATTCGAATTTTTTAAGATGAACGACTTAAAAGTAATTAATGTATTGAACTTTCCAATATCATAGAGTGTAGAACTAGCTGTTGTAGTATGTATGGATTGATGTAGAATAAAGGTATGTATATCGAATTCTGAAGATTTTTTCTATCTCCTTTTCACAATAGAAAAATATTTTTCTATTGTGAAAGTAGAGTATGATTACGATAGAAATGAAATTATTTTGTTCTTATAGAATAACAAAAACCAAATTTGTTGGTAAATCTTACCATATATATAGAATGAAGGTATTTATACTCTAACTGGTACTAAGGAATGTATACGGTGTGAAATCGTTAGAAAATTTCAATTCTTGTGACTTTAGTGATGAAATTGTTATACATATGAAATTTTAATCTGGTTATTTAATTTCTTCATTGACAAAAAAATCTGTTTTCATTTTGTTTGAATCTATGAAATAAAATCGGATAAATAAAAAACTAACAAAAAATAGAAAGGACAAATCTTAGTGCTATACCTCAAACCTCGACCGACAACAAAACTATTGAGTTCTAACGGTTTTGGAAGAACTTAGTTTCTAGTACGCGAAGGGTTATATTAAAACTAAACTTACAATGATCCCAACTAAAGATTATTTTTTTGAATAGGATTCAAATAGGATGAATAGAGATTAAAATAGGAATTAAATGAATCTTTTTTTATCGATTCTAAGTTGTACTAAACTATATTGAATCCTTGATTCGCGACGATCACGTGGATTGCTATTATTATTTCAAGTAAGCGCTATGGTGAATTGGTGGACACGCTGCTTTAGGAAGCAGTGCTAGAGCATATCGGTTCGAGTCTCGAGTGGCGGCATCCTATAAATCCTAGAAAATAAATCCTCTAAAAGAGACACAACGAATCCGATAATGTATTCAATTTTCGATTTCAATTCTCTAATGGGACCACCCCCTGTTATGATATTTACAACTTTAGAACCTATATAACTCATATCTCTTTTCCGCAATGCAATGTGTGATGTACGATTAATTTATGATCTTATTAGTCGCGAAATGTAGGATTGCGTGATTCATTGGAAAAAGGGATGATAGCACGTTTTTCTTATAACAGGATTATTAGTTTCTTTTCCCCCCTTGGGTTTCTTCAGGACATTTCATTAAGTAATTTATCCGAGTCATTATCTTCCTTTAGTGTAGTTTCTCCATATCATTGATTCAAGATGGGGAACCATAAAAGGATTTAAGCAATAAACCGACACCAAGTACATTTTTACACAGGGTTTGCACGTCGGGTTTTTAAATGAAATGCATCAATCCGCCATAATTAGACCTGACCTTACACTCTCAGGGTTAATGATGCACGTAAGGTATGATGTTATTAAGCTATGCAGCCTTTTATGCGGAGCATTATTATCAGTCGCTATTCTCGTCTTACCATTTCGACACACATCGATATTGTTGTAAGGTAATAATTTCTTAATTAAGCATTTTTCTTTGTGAGATTCCAATATTGAATTGAAAAGAAGTGTTTTTAAAAACACTTCTTTTTGTCATTTCGAAATTCTATAAATATCAATTGACTCAACGTTGGGTATTGGAGTTATCGTGTCATTAGTTTAGGGATTTACCTTTAACCATGAGCATTCTTGTTTTCTATGGAGCAGTATGGCTAATGAGGCATGGGGGGTACTTATGGAATGGGGACCCAAAAGAACTGTTCGGGCTTATCCTTGGACCATATTCGCGATTTATTTACATACTAGAAATAGAATACATATTGAAGTAGAACAAATCAAAGTTTGAAAAGTACGGAATTCGGCATTTTGGATTCACTAGG
>PYDT01000920.1:0-12987 GCA_004837865.1 Musa balbisiana | reverse complement strand
GACACAAATGCAAAGTCTATAGCAAATGTCGCACTCTGGGGCTCGACCAACAAGAGCGCGGTCGAGACTCCAAGGATTCAGAGATTATGGGCGAACATCAACAAACGTGCCTCAACCGATGATGATGCTGTGGTGGCCAACGATTATTCCGTCTACTTCATTTCAAGATGGCGCATGGATGGGGGAGCAACATTTTACGATATAGACGAAGTGTTCTGCATGTTGATGTTATTTTTTGTTTAATTAGCAGTTGAGCCAGTATATGGCAATTAGATTTGCCACTTCTACTCCAAAAGGCAGATTAAACTGATAGGTAACTAGTGAGTTCGTTCAAAGATCTAATTCTTGGGACAATGAGACACCAACTATAAGATAATTGGTTCATTTTACTTCTATCAAATATCACGGACTTAGGTGGAACTTGCCTAAGTCATGTGCGACACCCTTGGATATTCCGTCCAAAAAGCGTAGCCTAAGAGAAAAACCTCGTACATATCTCGATCCACCTCGTACAACCTAAGTGATCTATTTAAGAATCAACTGGAAGACGTACTAACTGCGCCACCATCATATTTGTGCTCCGCTCTACATCACAATTTTGATAGAGCGCCTTTGCCAACCCCGCAGATCTGCTGACTCCGAGTTCATAGCCTTATTCAACTTAGGCTCTTCTCCAAATTTAGCCCCTAATCGTTGCTCAAAGTCGACGATGAAATTGTGGATAGCACCAGTTCCACCATAGGGGGTTGCACGGCCATTGATCTTGAAATCCATACATCAAAGTGCTACCCCTAATTTGTGTTGCCATGCGCTTAAGTGTGCCCCACTTGATCTGCAACATATACAACAAGTATGACTCTCATATAGGGTCCTGGACTGCGCCCCCTGGTAGGTAATAAGTTCTAAAGAATCAATTGATTCATGGGCAAATCCCTACAGATGACTTTTATTAAATTTTGATAAGCGAGGGATCAAATGGTTATAGTTCCATTGGGGTAGCTTGGAGGATTACAAACAGACTATGCTTTCCAATTAGCTGTTTTTGCATTAATTGCGACTTCAGCAGTCTTACTGATTAGTGTACCCGTGTATTTGGCTTCTTATGATGGTTGGTCAAGTAATTAAAAATATTGTATTTTCCGGTACTCATTATGGCTGGATTAGTCTTTCTGGTAGTATCCTTAATTCTCTCATCTCTGGAACCTTATTGTTATTCCCCGATCCAAAAACTCCATTCCTTCGACCTTCTACTTCTAATAAATTAATATTCGATTGTGGAGACACATCAAAGATTCAATCTGAGTTCCAAAAAAAATTATATTTCATTCTTGTATCTGAATATTTGGCCCTGTAACATATGATCCAGACGCATATAGTATCGATAATTGTCATATATGTGTGGAACATAGGCGTGCGTATCAGAAAGGCAGGAAAAATGCGGATATGGTCGAATGGTAAATTTCTCTTTGCCAAGGAGAAGATGGTGGGTTCGATTCCGCTATCGCCCAGGTGAGTTAATGTATTAGGATAAATAAGAGATAAAAGCAAAAATGAAATTCGAACTACTCTGCTAAACTACTAAAAGATATTTTTTTTACAAAAAAAAGGTTGCGGAGACAGGATTTGAACCCGTGACCTCAAGGTTATGAGCCTTGCGAGCTACCAAACTGATCTACTCCGCGTGAAGGAACGGGAACTTATGGGACGACGAAAGATTGGATACGCCCCCTAACATATCCGTAAAAATAGACTCGGTCTATTTATACAGGAATGTAAGAGGGCTCCTCGATTTTATGAACTAGATCGTAGAGATCATACAATACGAAAGGAGAGGTTTTCTCTTACCAACTTCGATTTGATGCGCCCGGTAAACAACATGCATGAAACATTTCTCGAAGTTATGTGTGTCGGATGCCCAACGTCTCGATTAGTTAGCTCTAGGTATCCAGTCCAAAAACAAAACGTCGATGGAGACTATAGGTGCACTATTACGTGGTGGGGATTGCAATTTTTCATGAATTTCCATTTTTCACTCAATGATGGAAATTTGCTTATTTTTTTTTTGCGGATCGACGAATAAAATGATATTTCGTCCAATTTCCCCTGGCGCTCTCTCCCTCTGAATCAAATTTTTCTTGCCATAGATAATGTTCAGTTCCTATTCATTATCAATGATACAGTTCGGATCTAGTGTAAACATATAAGAGTAGATCCTCCCTCCCCCTCGAAACAAATGCGATGTTGCTGATACAGTACATAAAAAACAATAATAAATAACGAAATTAACATGAACCCCCCAAATTTTACTGATGTAGAGGACAATAAAGAAAGCGCATTAAGTGAATATATAACAGACGGAAAAGGGGTAAGCCAACCAATCTGCTTGTACAATGGAAGAGCCCAATGGCTTAATCTCTCCATCGAAGCAAATTAGACCAAAGTGTGCGGTTCATTGCGCAATGCTAAAGTTTCAATCAATTCATGCCAATATCGCGCCAAGGGAAAATAACAAAAACAAACCAGTAAGCACCAAACAGATGTCCAAATAAGAAAAAAACAAATCCCACACGCCCATACGGATAACTATTACATCCAAAGGATTTATATCCATGATAAGATTGTGAAGAGTTAACCATAGAAGATAATATCTAACATACCATGACATAGTGGAAGATTCAGAAATTGTGAAACGGTGACCCTGCCATTAAAGTGATGTGTTTCCAATGCCAATAAAAAGTAACCCACCCAAGGTATTTCACATCCAGAAAACTGCCAAATCAAAGAGTCCAGCAGAAATATCACAATTACCCCGGTCTGGGCGTTCGCAGGAAAAACTACTAAAACCGAATCCTTTATCGGCATTTCACTTGGAACACGTGCATCTACAAGCACCTTGTACTAAAATAAATGTATTGTATGCAAACTAGAGCAATGCATGTGAAACAAGAGTCCAAAGGACCATGGTAAGACGAGGATTACTATTCTCATTAAAGCATTCAACCAAGCCCGGTACCATATGCTTCGACCTGCATGAAGGCTGGTTCGGCCATTCGTGGAAGAGAAGAGACATCGAACCCATATGAAGTCTTACAATGAGAGGATTGTAATCCATTGGGCAAAGATAGGTTCATCAAGGAAAATTGTTGTGTTCCGGAGGACAAAAGCGAGCATAACCTCGTTATGAACCCTAAAGGCCCAAGGTATGGAACCCAAGAAACAGGGCTGGCCCAACTTAAATGAGGATATGATAGCTTCTTGTGGTTATAACATTTTGACAATTACATTATCCGCATTCTGTTCTGGATTGTAATCTCTAATGAAGAATATAGCTCCAGGAGCAAAGGCTCGATGTCATGATACAACCGCGATGTATGGTGATGAGTATAAACGCAAGCTTGAGTAGAAAGTATTGGGCTTAGGAATGCATAAGCAGGTAAAGGGTACAGTCGTTGAGTACTAAGGACAGTAAATAACCCCTAAAGAGGCTAGAGCAAGACTCATTGGAAAATGAAGCGAATTATTGATTGTGTCATAAGACCATTTGCCCAGGCCCTAAGCGACCCCCTGGAGGAATATGTGTTTCTAAAAAGATCGTTGATACCTGTGCCAATCACGAAGTTAGTTCTATACATATGACAGCGTCAGGAAATAAAGAAATAACTAATGAGATGAGCAATATCGGCAGCATACACTTTGCCGTTTGTGGATGAAATACGAGAAGGTTAGAATGGCAGTTCCTGTCCTGGGAAAAGTACCAAATAAATGGCTACTCGAATAGGGGTTTTTGGGCATAAAGATTCCACTGACCCGTAAACGTGGTCCCAACCTTGAGGATGGGTTAATACATCTAAAAATTATTCATTGAGTACTGCCCCCTGGCATCCTGGAATAGCGACATGAACTAAATGTCTGTCCAAGGCCAAAAGAACTCACTCCAGAAAAGTTCCTGACAAATGATGATTTTAGCGAGATTCGGCATTTTGAACACGCAACGCTTGGGTTCCATTTGTTTCAGTGTAAACCAACCGCTATTAAGGATATGCAGGAGGAAAATAATAGAAAAAGAGCTCCAGTATAAAGAATCTTAATATGCCGAACAGAGGTATACCAACATGATTAAAACACCGGAAAATAAGCGATATTCAATGACCGGTCTAGCCCTCCTCGAGTAAAGGCTTCTACAGCTGGTTGACCCAAAATGAGGACTCCCAAATGCATGAGCAATATGGTCTTAATGTAAAGGGTTGACCATGACTCAAAATTCCGCCAAGCTCATGAAAGAGGATTCCGGGACTGTCACAGAAAGATTATTGCTAATTCCCAAAGTGAGAAGCAAAATGTTGCTGATAAAGACGTTCCTCAGTAATATCCATAATGGAATCTCGAAAGCATGTGCGGTCGCAATACCAAACAAAGACGACGAATTAGTGGGGGTAATGAGCAAGCCTTGGCTAAACCCTCGGAAATCTTAAAATGCCATAATGCCTTTCAAATCCTCCTAGCCATTATCCTACGCAATAATTCTTGCTAAGAAGAATGCCATGTTGTGGCAATTCCACCAGAAGGTAATGGGTTACTCATACAGGCAAGGCCTTGTACCAATGTCATAGGCTCAGGCGAGTAGCAGGAGACAACTTTTAATTTGTATGAGCCAAACGAATGTATTCAATCGAGTTATTGCCAACCAAACCACGGCCACTGAATAGGAAACATTAAACTGAAAGCCCAGACAAAATGAGCACTAGAAAAAAAGAGACATATGCAGATAATGAAGAACCAATAAGACTGAATTACTGAGATGACTGCTCGTGCCCATAAGAAATCTCGACGCCACCCATTAATAGTAATGGAACTATGCGCAAAGTTTACTCTTGAAAGAGTATTACCCCTTGTCCACTTATAGAACCCAAAACATCCGACGCATTTCCAACTGAAATGGAAAATAAACTACGGAACGGAAATCGCAGGTTGTACATCCGAATAGACCTAAGAAGACATGATCCCAGGCAGATACTGACATGTCCCCCTCTTCCAGGTCCATCACAAGGAAAACGAAAACAAAGATTTTGACTTTATAGGTATCAAACGGAACTGCGAGCAAATAGAACACCTTTCAGTAGATCAATACAGTCAAAACGTGGATCGTTAAATGATGAATATGATGACTAAAGAAGTCCTGCGGTCCAATGGAATAGGAAAAAGCGACTTGCCGCCTACTGCCTACCACTCACCACCTCCCAGTTAAGCTGGGACTTGCTGTTGCACCAGGAGCTGTTAGCGGGTGCTAAAGCATGGGTGTTTGTATCCCATGGAGCAAAGAGGTGTGTTGTAATTGTATAGCCGGTATGATGGAAAACATATCTTGTGAGCCTAAACGCTCATGGTATCATTATGAATATACAGCCAAACTGTTGAAAAACCCAGAAATATACATGCCCAGTTAAGATGTGAATGATTGCATCGCGGTGTCTAGGACCACGATTAATAGATCGTTGTATAGAGGTAAGTTGGGGATCGTAATCTCGGGACCATAAAAATTGCCTGCATGTGCAGCAGCCGCACCAACTATGAGAAACCACCGATCCACAGTGCATGTTGTGAACAACGAAAAGTGTGTACCATAGTCAATACTGGTACTGCATAGGGAGGACATGGAATACATATGGGGAGCTACAATAATGGTTAAAGAGCCTAACATAGCCAGGTTAAGGATAATTGAGCATGCCACGACGTTGTTAGGATTTCATTAGAGTCATTATGGCCCTGCCTGAAATGGACCTTATGAGCTCTAAAATGTCTTTAATGCCATGTACCAATGCCCCAGTGAGTTCTATAATATGCCAGCGATCAGGAAAAGAATGCAATAGCTAAATGATGGTGTTGCAATATCGGTCAGCCATAGACCACATGTTATTATTGGGTCAATCCTCCACGGAAAAGTAAGAAATTCCGCGTATTTTGACAATTCAGGTGGAAAAGGGGGTTGCTCCCTCGGGCCAAAACTGGGGTAAAAGTTTGACCAAAGGTCCCGATTCAGATAAATTCATGAGGAAGGGGTATCTCTTTAGGATCAACTCAGCGTCGAGAAATTGGGGTTAAGCGGTTAAAGATACATGGATTTGGTGGTCCGCCCAAGAGAGACCAAGTCCTCGTAACCCGCTAAGTGGTGATTAACATGATTCTACATCTTGGAACCAAGCCCATTTGGGGGCGGCTTTGTGTAGTGGAACCAACCAGCAAAAAGCATTACGATGCAAAGACCCAATGCGCCAATGGCGGTTACAAAGAGTTGTAAATCACTAGTTATTCCAGAGCTCGCCAAAAATCTGAACAAATCCGGAGGGTATTTGTATTCCTCGGAACCTCACCCACTCACCTTCAATATTTCTTGACCTCTATTGGCCAACTACCTGGGCACTGGGTTGCAAGTGAGTAGGACACTTAGCCAGCTCATAAATGGAAAAAAAAAACGGGCGCCATGAAGTACATGCCACCAGGCCAAAGAAAGATTAATGGAGAGTTGACCAAAATGAGCACTAAAGACGTTCGAGAGATCTCCTCCAAATCACTGGTTATGACTATCGAAATCGTGAGCATCAGCATGTAGGTCCAGATCAAGTGTAGTATCAGGGCCCTTAGCTATTGTTCTTGAGAAATGGCGGGTCTGGCCCATTCCTTCGAAAAGACGTTTTATGGGAATCAACTATAACAACAATTTTCACTCTGGTTCCGGCGAAACGTAATCATTAGTCCTCTCTTTACGAACAACACATACAAAGAGACCCGCCAACAGTTTTTAGTGAACACTATGAAGATAGATTTTTATTTATGGTTATGAGTAGTCCCTTACGTTTTCCATCTCCAATCATCTTTTTATTTAGTATTCTAGAGCAATTATTAGTTATTCACTAGAGCAATTATGATATTTGAAGTCAATCAGAGGCAAGTGTTCGGACTAGTATGACAGAAACGATTAGGTCCCAACGGACCCCTTCTCTCTTGGAAAGTCCTTCCCAGCCATGACGAAAAAATATTTTTGTGCAAATAGTGTACTTATATCTGAATGTATAAAACCATATGAATCTACTTCCACGGAATATCTATACTTTACTCTAAATTAAATCACAAGACCAATCATTCGAATTAAATTAAGATCCATTCATATATCTTTCTGTAGTAGTCATTCGAGGTCCTTTATTAGCTTAGTAGTTTATTTAATTGTATTCGGAAATTTATACCCTACGAGATTACATACAATGATTCTTTAGGAAGGACAGGGAGATAATAAAATTCTTGATTGGATCTTTTCATGGGAAACGAGGTTATTAGTTTGATTGAGGATCCAACAACTAATTTTAATGAATTAAAAAAAGATGAGGGGGGTTATTCGAACGCCTCGTGATCTTCAAACAATATGTGCTTCAATATAATTACTGGACCTAAGCGATATAGATGTTTCCAATATCAGCAGCTTGATCGAACCAAGCCTCCAGCAATTAGATCACCCTGTAGACTGGCAGTTCTCACCGTCGGATAGGTGGTTCCTTCCCTAGAAACCGTACTTGAGCGTTTCTACTCATACGCTCGGCAATCGATTCGTTTACTTGCGCCCAAGCTTACTACCCTATGCTAACTGAATGAGATGTCATAAAGTAGCCCTTTTTTCCCATTTTTGTGGGTTAGCCAGAAGAAGTTAATTACATACGTTTTTAAAACTTAGTTTTGGATCAATAACAAGTTTTGTTACCTTTTCTCCCACCTTCAGAAGAAATGAAGAATAGATAGCCCCTATATCCATAGATCGCGAGATAGTGTTTATATAGTGTTAGAATTTTTCTGAAAGGTAAATATCTCGGTTTCATATGAATTTATATAGATATTAGAATCTTTGAAAAAGACTTTCCTCCATAAGATAAGAAAAAAGAACTTCTATCTTTGGGAGTTGATGCTACACCGGTGCTCAATACTTTAGTGGATCGAACTCTATTACATAGGATTCTAACTTTTATCCCGGTATTAGGCATAACGTAAGCAAAGCAGTTTAACTCATATCGACCCAATAGTTTGTTAGAATGATCATTTACGGTGCTTTCTCTATCAATTCAATCCTGTATACATAGAGTATGTATATAGGCTGTATCTATTTCTACTATTTGGTTCTCGTGAAGTCTCTTTATGTGTACAGCTGCTAAAAACGTGCTCGTAGCGTGCATATGAGAAGCGATTTTTTCTAGTCTTGACTAGTCGATTGATCTTTTTTTCCTTTTTCTATAGTGGAGATAGTCGGCCCGTAAGACAGATCACGGCCATATTATTAAAAGCTTGTGGTTAAGAATGGGTTCGTCATAGTGCACCGGAAATAATATCCAATTCAGCTATGTGTATGCTCTCCGTTGCTTGTGTGTATTAACGCAGGCCTATGTTATAGAGTATATAACTTCAGATATGGATCAATTTCGGTGCGGAGATTCATTCATAATTTTATGTAACGCTTCCGCACATAATTTCCTTCGACTTGAGCCAACATCCGTTACCCGGTCGTTCATTCTATTCAAAGAATCGGCGACATAGTTCAGAACGCAGCGTTCAAAGTGAGATTTCATGCATACGCTCCTCCCTTGGTGCATAGTATAAAGGAAATAATCCATGGAATTAAAATTTCACTATTTCATATGAACTGACAGGAGTGGTATTTGTACAAGAAATTTTACGCAGCCTTATCACGCAAGAGTTTGTTTTTAACACCAATCGTATTAGTGCTAGAGGGAAATGGTAACTCAGCAATTTCTTTGTCCCAACGCCCCCTATTTCCAGGAAATTAGTCACTTCAACGATCTTTGAGGAGATACGGGTACCCAAAGTACGAACGAGATGGATGTTGTGGTCCCAACCATTCTGGTTAGCCCCGATTACCGATAAGGAAAAGGGTAATTTATAACAAAGTTTTGTGTGGTGATTCCTAGGGTAGTGCTTCTCCCCAGCCGCCTATTGGATAGTGGAGTAGGATGCCCGCAATTACGGGAACCATAGGTGACTTTCGATCAATCTAAAATCGACAAAGTGAAGCATCTGAGGGAGCCATCCAATCGAGGGATACACGACAGAAGGAATGTTAATCTCCAAACTTTCCACCTTCACAAGCCGTGAGTTTATTCAAAACTGTGGTCCTTCGATCCGAAACGGTACTTTTCTTTCTCGTACTACTGAGGGACGTACTAGACTAAAAAAAAAAACAAGAAAAAGGAATCAAAATCGCACCATCTCGTAATAGGTAAAGCCTTTTTTTCTCCGGAAGTTGTGGAATTATTCGTAATAAGATATTGGCTATCATATGGAAGAGGTCTTAATCAATAAATTTGCATGTATCCGAGCTAGGCCAATTAATATAACAATCCACTTTCATTCTATAATTCTTTTCTACCCCGAGGGGTAAATGATCTCGCAACAAGGAAATTGTACAGTACGAAATACATTAAAAAAACAGGACTAATTCAACAAAAGATGTGTACTTTGTGCTCAAATTGTCCCCTTTTGTTTGGATTGGAACCAAAGGAGAGATAGGAAAATATTGGAGGGATTTCCATTCCAATTTCGTAGTATTACCCATGAACCGGAACTATTACTATTTCATCTAAGTTGAATAACAAAAGGACCTTTATTTTTATTGTGGATTCTGCTAACCGAGAAGTTTGGATTGGTTATAATAATCCAAAGAGGAAAAAAAGAAGAAATAAGCATTAAAAAAAAAAAACGGTAGAGTAAGGAAGCATTCCATTTTGTTTTTGTTTGCATAACATGCGATTACGCCATGCCATTACAATTGAAATAGAAAAATCCAGGGGACGATTCATAAATGTTATAGATTAGGCGGTAGCTGATGAGAGGAAGTTTTTTTGTTTTTTTGGGGTTGTTGAGAAATAGAAATTGATTGGAAAAGGAATTATCCTATGGAACCATTCATCAGTCGTACCTACTGGAATAAATGAATGAATCGATATCACCGCGGTGTCGGGTCCAATAAATTAAGGATTATGAGGAAAAGATGGGCCGAGTGTTCAAGGAGTTAGCATTGTGGAAACTGCTATGTAGGCTTTGTTTACCGAGGGTTTCGAATCCTCTCTTCAGTTCTTTATCACCAAAGTTTCTGAACACATGTAATCAAATCAAATAAAAGTGATTTACCATATCCAACAAGAGGACCTGCCTTTTTTGCTAGACATGCTCGTTCATAATACATTACTGGGTCAGTAAAATACAAATACGGAAAAAGAAAAGAGCAAAAAAAACTTATGCTGATCCATTGTGATCGTGAATGAGAAAAATGGCGGATCAAGCCCTTAGATCATTTATTTTATTTGGGCGAAAAGAGACAACATTCTATGAACTTTCTTTTTATTTTCGTTAGGTTCAAGTTGACGGCAATAATATTTCTACGGACTAACAACTCATTATTTTCAAAAGCCGATCCATTTACTATCTATATTCGATTACTACTCTTTATATTGAACTGGTGGGGGGGGAGTCAAAAAGTCAAATGTTTGGGCAATTCTCGGGGGGGAGAAGGCAATAATAATTTTGAATCAGAGCTCTTCGATCTTGTTTATCCTTCGTATGTAATAATTATTCTCGGGTTACAACGATAAACTTGGTATATCCACTATAGTCGACATTAAACTAAAATATGCTATGTGTAACTAATTTGCTGGCTCCGGAATGTCGAAGCCAATACCCAAATCGGAGAAAAGAGTTATGCCAAACGCCATATCAAGTAATTGTAGTAAAACCATGACTGTTGGCCCTGGCTTTTCCAGGCGTTGCACAGATCTAAGTAATGTCGTCGCCGACCATATGAAAACGCCAATTTATGTTTTTCTTCTCGACGAATACGATTGACTGCGATCTTCCCAGGAAACGCACATGGTTTTTAAGATCACTTCCGGAATCTAGTTCTTTTACTAGTTAGTCCTGGTAAAAGCCCCAGAACGCGTATTGTTTTGTTTGCAAACGAAGGTCCTCGGACGGACATTAAAGGACTCCTTTTATTTTATTGATTTTATTGAAATTCATTTTTTCCGAACTAAAAAAAAAATGAAAAAACTGAATAAATTAGAATGAAACTTAAGGGATAAAACAAAGCAAAGCTAAATTTACGAATACTACAAAAGTTAGAAACAATAAAATGTACAATATCCGGATATTTTTTGTATAATAGGAAGTGCAGCTCCGTGTTATGGATTTGTGGGTAGAGAGGAGGATATAATTGTTCCAATACCGTTTTTGGTCATGGTTTGCAGTACCACGGAAAATAACATATGGGAAAAAGGAGGAGAGAGATATCACACGGAAAAAAAAACGCATAGAGATAGAGGAAAAAAGCCGGGTATCGGAGTTCGAACGATGACCCATCCGCACTTAAAAGCGATGCCTAACTCTGAGCTAAGCGGGCTCACATAACATAACAGAAATAGTATATAGAAATTGAGGATGGAGGAAATACAGGATTTAGCTATTAGCTGATCTTATCTATTAGCTATTCGTTTAATATTAACTATGAACTATAACTATATAACATATAGTATAGTCATATAGTTAGAAGTATACGTAGTTACTTCTAAAAATATACTATCTAAACTATATACTATCTAAACTATATACTATCTAAACTATATACTATAACTAACTAGAATAAGAATTCTGATATTTCTTCTGACTATTCTAACTATATCCTAAACTATAACATCAACATGATGTACTTTATGAATTTATATTATAATTTATTAATTTATTTAAGTTATTTATAATTTCTTTATATTAATTATAATAGAATGAATATAAAATTGGTTAAATTGGAAATTTGATTAGAAAAAATCTAATTATTTCTTAAAACTAATATTTTTAAAGCAGTTATAGAAAATTATAGGAAATCGTATTATAGGAAATCATATCATATTCATATGAAGTTAATTTATATTAGGTTAAATTATACTATAGCGAATCGGTCCTAAGATAAAAAAAAAGATAAGGATAAAGGTACAATCTAATTGAAAAATGAGACATTCCTCTGGTTTGATTCGGAAAAGGAGGAGATAGGACAAAAAAAGAAGAATGAATATCGACCGTTCCACTATTCCAAATCGCACTGTAAAAATGAAAGGGAGGGAGAAAAATATATATGTTGGATATATCTATCCATATTGAATTGCGGATACATCAATGATAGAATCATTTCTGATTGAACAAGGTTCATTCAATATAAATGAACTGATGGAGGATAGCCAAAAAAATCAAACAGCAGCATACACTTTTTCAATATAGAATCATTATCTAACGAATTCAACGGGTCCAAACAAACAAAATAAATGAAAAAGATAGTTGGAATTCCAACTAGATCTTGGTATCAAAGGGGATATGGCGAAATCGGTAGACGCTACGGACTTGATTGGATTGAGCCTTAGTATGGAAACCTGCTAAGTGGTAACTTCCAAATTCAGAGAAACCCTGGAATTAAAAAATGGGCAATCTGAGCCAAATCCTTATTTTGAGAAAACAAAGGTTTATAAAACTAGAATTTAAAAGGATAGGTGCAGAGACTCAATGGAAGCTGTTCTAACGAATGGAGTTGACTACGTTTTGTTGGTAGCTGGAATCCGTCTATCAAAATTACAGAAAAGATGGTCTATATACCTAATATAGTATACATACTGCCAATATTCTCAACGATTTATCATGACCCGAATCTATTATATTATTAAATTATATATAATTATAATATGAAAAATTATAATATGAAAAAATTCAGAGTTATTATGAATCCATTTCAATGGAAGTGAAGGAAGAAGCGAATATTCAATTATGAAATCATTCATTCCAGAGTTTGATAGATCTTTTGAAAAACTGATTAATCGGACGAGAATAAAGAGAGAGTCCATTCTACATGTCAATACCGACAACAATGAAATTTATAGTAAGGGAAAATCCGTCGACTCT
>PYDT01002281.1:0-12987 GCA_004837865.1 Musa balbisiana | reverse complement strand
TCAGGACTTTCGCCAGCCCGCAGCAGTTCTTGAATGCCCTCTTGTTCAGCGCTTCGAGCTTCATATCTGCCACTAATGTTAGTTCCCTTTCCGCACCCCTTTCCTTCAGTTGCAGCTGCTATGTGGTGGGGTTCTTGGTTCCTCCGCTCCGAGAGACGGGAAACCAACGCAGGTAATCGTCCCCCCCATCCTACACAAGGATTTTAGAACGGCATTGGCAACCAACTTCGGCTGGCGTGCATGAACTCAGTTCCAAGAAATCCCTGGAAGTCGTCAAGTGGCACTGGCCATCATGTTGGTGTTTTTCCCGTCCATGATGTTCCGATCTTTCCGATCTTGATGGAACTTTCCATTCGCCAACCCGGAGATTTTCGCCTGGCCTCTCCGGTTCAACCGCCTTCATTGGCTTGGGCTCTTCTTCTCCAATTCAGCCCAGTCGCTTGCTTCTTATCTTCAAAAATTTGGTGTGGCCCCCTTGTCCCACCAGAGCAGTTTTGTTGCCATTTAGCTTGATGTCCACTACAGCAAGCTCACCAGTTCTTCCTTCCTGCTTTTTGTAGCCTTGTCTCGTGTTCTCCCCCACTTGAACCCCTCATGGGCGTCAACAAACGCATTGCCCCATCCGGGGTCCTTTGCGACTCCTCTCCGTCGCTGCTTGCTCAAGAACTACTCGAACTAAGAGCGGACAGCCAGCCTTGCCCTTGTCCGATTTTGGGGGGTGATGGTAAGCTGTCGTTAAGCGTTTCGTTCCTGTTTTTTTGCACTCCCGCACCAGTGCGCCCTCCGAACAAGAGCATCCGCCGGTTTTCGGGCCTTTGCTTTTTGGGTTTGGCCCTTTTGTGTGAACTCTTCTTCTTTTGTTCGCCCCCGAGCGCCTTCCCTCGAGAATATTTTGGAGGCGATTGCTTAGAAGATTGTTTTCTTCTTCCCCCGGTCCTTCGGAGAACATAACAATACCCACTATGCTTCGTATGTCGAGATCCCAAGCAACAGTCACTATATGAGATGAGTGGAATCAATCCTTTAGTTGCAGCAACTGCAACTAAAATCTTTTCCATAAAAAAATCTGATTATGGGTGTGAAACAAAACTAAAGGGATGTGGATAATGAAGGATGATAGAAGAGAGACAAAAATATCAATGATATATGATTCCATATGTATGGTCTATGAATACCTCATAAAGGCAATGGATAAAGCATCAATATGAAGAATATAAATAAATATAACGCGCCTAGGGTTAATCAAAAAAAACTAAGGAGAGTGACTCGAGAGGAATTTTGTTGGGAGATCCATTGCAGAGTTCAGGCCTAACCATTAAATGGAGACAGAGATGGGAACGACGAACTGTGACTGAATCTGGATTCTACTGAAAACGAATCCGAATAATTCAGTGGGGATGGCGGAACGAACCGAGAAAAATTATTTATTCTGAGAATTAAGGGGGGACCTAGGAATAAAACAGTAAAATGAGTCAATATTCGCCGCGAAACCTTTATTATTGAGATTCATTACACTATTTGGCAGCAGTGATACGGGTAAAAATAAGGATCAAGGATCGTTATTAAAATAACAAAAACAAAGCATTATCTATACTTAAAAAAGCTTATCTATAATTTATATCTACTTCTAATCAATTTATATCGATAAAATATGCATACATAAAATAGTTAGCATATATCCGGTATATACATCTCATTATAACAAAACAAAGTCATATTAATAAATGTCTTAGTGTATTAGTTGATTTAAATTATTAAATAACATGCGCATATCTGTAATATTATTGAAGCTTTCATGCGCGAGGAGCTGGATGAGAAGGAAACTCTATGTCCGGTTCGTGAGAGTGGAATTAAGAAAGCCATCAACTAAACCCAAAAGAACAGATTTCGTAAACAACATAGAGGAAGAATGAAGGGAATATCTTGTCGGGGCAATCGTATTTTTGCGGCATATACTTCTTCAGCATTGAACCCGCTGGATCACGCTAGACAAATAGAAGGGGCGAAGAGCAATGACACGATATGCGCGTCGTGGTGGAAAAATCTGGGTAAGTATATCCCGACAAACCTGGTACGTAAGACGGGAAATCAAGTAGGGGTTCGGGGAAGGGATCCCACGAATATTGGGTACCGTTGTTAAACCAGGTCGAATACTTTATGACATGGGCGGAGTATCGAAGCTGTAGAACAAAGCAAGCTATTTCACTAGCTGCGGTCAAAATGCGATACGGAACTCAATGTGTCAGGATAGGTAGTAGAACTAAACAGGTATTGAGGATGAAAAAACAACGCAAGTTTTATTTATTTCTGGACAGAGAATATTCTTTTTTCCTCATCCTTTGCAATTTAAAATATCGGATTCCAATAAAATGATATGATTCAACCTCAACCCTTTTGCATTAGCGGATAAACAGCGGAGCTCGAGAATTGATGTGTATTCGAATCATAGGAGATGTATAAATCGATATGCTCCTATTGGTGACGTTATGTTGCGGTAACAAAGAGCAGTGCCTATTGCCACTAGAAAGATCGGAAATATTAGAGCTGTAATTGTACGGACTTGTAAAGAACTCAAACGTGACAACGGTAGGATTAATACGATATGATGACAATGCTGACGGTTGTCATTGATCAAGAGGAAATCCAAAAGGAACTCGAGTTTTTGGTGCGATCGCTCGGAATTGAGACAGTGAATTTTACTAAAATAGTTCATTTGGGCTCCGAGGTATTAAGAAAACGACTAGATGGGACTCTGATCTATTCAGAACATCTAAAATAGATTCAAATTTCAGTAGAATCAAATTAGTAGATAGTAGATTGTGTCCTCACGCATATACTTTTAATAATAAATAATTTTAGAATAAAAAAAAAAAAAAAGAAGAAAATAAAACAAAAGAAAACAGAAAAAATGTTGATTATCAAAATTTGGAGGCACCAATAAATATCGTTCGTATGGGTAAGGACCCTATTGCCGATAGATACTTCTATAAGAAATGTGACATGAAGAAAAAAAAGGAACAGCGTTCGAATAGCATTACTAATATCACCGAATATTGTGAACATACTTATACGAGAAGGTTTATGAAACGTCGGAACATGCAGGAGGTAACAAATGTTCTTGTTCAACTCATGCGACATAGAAAGACTAGGAAAAAGAATACACAGAACTATTTTAAAGCGTATAAGCGACCCGGGTTACGAATTTATTCCGATATCAACAAATTCCTAAGATTTTAGGGTGGAATAGGAATTGTAATTTTTTACTTCCCGAGGTATAATGACATGATCGAGAAGCGCGCGAGAACAAAAATTGGAGGCGACTTTGGGTTATTATATGGTGATCCTCCTCCTCTGGATCCTAATTTTCTCTCTAACTTCCTATTGTGAAATAGAGAGGAAAAGTTAGTTATATAACTTTCTCCATTAGTTGATACTTCAAGGAAGTTCCCGGGAATGAAAGACAAAAATTTATTATGAAGGTTTAATTACTGAATCACTTCCAAAACGTATGTTTAGGTCGCCTAGATAATAAAGATGTAATTCTCGGATGTTCGGAAGGATCCGGCGCAGTTTATGGAGACTAACTGGGGATAGAGTTCAAACATTGAAGTAAGTGTTAGATTCAACAAGGACGTATATTTATAGACTTCGAACAAGATTCGAATGATTAGGTGATTTGAAAAGCATCCTTTCATGACGATACAATCGAAAGTAAATGACGATCAATTCGAAGTTAAAACAAAAATCAAGAGACATTTTTTCAAAGGAATAGATTCAAAAAATTAAGGGAAGGATAGAACTAGAAAATAAGGGCTAGTCCGTTCGTTAAATTTGTGAAAAATGTCGACTGATCCGTAGGCGCGGGACGAATGATGTGATTTGTTCC
This sequence comes from Musa balbisiana, assembly GCA_004837865.1. Lineage (NCBI taxonomy): Eukaryota > Viridiplantae > Streptophyta > Magnoliopsida > Zingiberales > Musaceae > Musa > Musa balbisiana. The sequence goes on along the minus strand of PYDT01002281.1, from coordinate 9,101 downwards.
AATCCGAGACATAAACAGAGCAAGGTAATCTTTAAAAAAGAACTTCTAAAGAAAAGACAAAAAATAAAGGATTTATTTAATATGAATGGTATTCCGTATCTTTTCTTCCGTATAATTTGACTTATATTTTAATGATAAAATATGACAAGATATACCAAGAAGGTTCACGTAGAATGGGCGTATTGGTTCACGTAAGAAGGACGTAGAATCCCAAAGGAATTAGTTCACGTTCAAGCAAGTTTCAACAATACCATTGGAACTGTTACAGATGTACGAGGTCGGGTGGTTTCTTGGGCTCTGCTGGTACTCGGATCAAAGGGACAAGATAGTGGAAGGACACCCTATGATGCTCAAGCGGCGGCATTAAAATGCTATTCGTACAGTAGTTAATCAGGGTATGCAAACGAGCAGAAGTTATGATAAAAAGTCATGGTCTCGGAAAGGATGCAGCATTACGAGCATTAGTAGAAGTGGTATACTATTAAAGTTTCGTACGTGATGTAACACCTAGCCACATTATGGATGGCGACACCCTGAAAAAAAGAGTGTGTAGAAATAAGAAAAAAAAAGATTCAAGAGAAATAAAGATTCAATGATCTGATAATTAATAGTTAGTATAGTATGGTTCGGAGGAGTAGCCCCCCAAGGGGAGGGGGGATCCACTCGAACACTACAGTGGAGGTGGTGTTGAGCGAGAGTAGATCAGTAAACGGCTTTTTATGGTCGTTTCGTTCTGTCCCGCTTAGAAAGTCAAGCTGATTATAGTTATTGCCAGCGAAGCTTTACTTGGAGAATAGAAGGAAAAATGTACACACGGCAAATCTGAGAAAGTGCCGCATGAATATCTACGATACTAGGTATTGAAGACTCGGTACCTGAAATTTTACTAAATTTGAAAGAATTGTATTGAGAAGTAAATATCTGAGTTAGAGACGCATCCATTTGCGCCAGGGGCCCAAATACGTAACCGCGCAAGATTTCTCACCACCTTCCGTGGAAAATAGTGACACAAACAACAATAGCCTAACCTGACGGAACAATTGTTTGTGTATTGGATTCACAAACAGGCGGATCGGGGATATCGTACGAAACCAACAAATAAACTCTAAAAATGGAAAGTTATCCTATAGATGCTGATCTATGCCTGATGTCGAAATGCGAATCATTTAGTATTCATTTTTATGGGAATGGGAATGAAAAACAAGGGGGGGGGGGAAAGATACTTTTCTAGAAAATAGGACGAATGGAAGTTTAACTCCTAAGGAAGCAACTTTTTATGAAGCTTCTCGTAATTTAATTGATTTATTTATCCTTCTACATGCGGAGGAAGAGGACATTAATTTTAAAGAAATAAAAACAGGTTACTCTCAATTTTGACCGTTCAAGATAGATTAACAATCTAAAGGAAAAACAAAAAAGAAGAAATGCCATTGAAGGTATTTTTAGGACCAATCAGAATTACCTTCCAGGCCCTAATAATTGTCTCAAAACGGTCCACTATACACACATTATTGGACCTTTTGAAATAAGAGTCAAGAAGTTTTTTTTTGTTTTTTTCTTTTAAGGAGAATTGACTTTTTCGCATAGAAGAGTTTAACGAGATATCGGGACACTCACAAAAGCATTCGCCATTGATTTTACCTAAATCAATTTTAATTTTAAATCCTTATAATACTTCATCTTCTTTGCTAATACAACTAGAAAAAGAACATTATAAGAAACGACGAAAAATTTTTTTCATCTTTTTGGGCACAATCGTATTTTCGTGAATGATCATAATACATACTGTATCTCCGCCTAGGACTGTGAAGTACTCTTCTTAGATACCTTAATCATGGTATTTACGGTGACTCAATTTAAACGACTAAAGGTTAGCGCTTTCTTCCATCGGTAATGTTTGCTGCTCCCATACTCACCAAAGAGCTCATGCGGTATTTAGTATTATCCCACGTTTTGATTTTTATTGTTGTTTTTGTTCTAGCTACTGGACGGCGAAAACTGGATTTGGAATTTTTAGTTAATACCTCTTCCACACCGGTCCGGTCACTCCTCCCGGGTACTGCCACCCTTCCAAGCCCCCCTCTCACGTCTTGGGTACTTGGGAGTTTTGCCTAGCCCAACACGCGAGGGAAGCATAGATAGGGGGGGAGGAGACACGATTCATCCGCAGAGAGGGTGTGTAAAGGTAGGCTGGAAATGTTGCGCAATGCGCGGACAGTAGTGACAAGGGGATACCGGGGAGAGTATCGTGGGCCGCCGACGAGCGTTTAGGACGCAGACGGCTCGCGTCGCGTTAGCACGCCGCATTTCACCTTGGAGATACGCTTGATGTATTACATGAGAGGAATAAACTACTGGAAAGCACAGATGTCGAAGTCAAGGTCGATCGCTGTGTATAAAATTGAGAGGGTAGAGAAGTCAGGCGGTAGCAATGTACGTGTAAGGATAAACAGATCCAGTGCCGTGATCGATCAAGCAAACAAGAAAGGAAGAGGAACGGCAAACGAAATAGATCCATATAGTAAAGGTCGATGGTTCAACATATCCCCACCATAGAAAGATAATGAGAAATCATAATGTAAGACAAAAGAGTTGTGTACAGATCCCAGATCTTAACGAGAAGTTTGCAAATATTACATTGCACAGCTGAAATGCGCAGCCAAGATATGGCCCCTGTACCAGGGTACGAGACAAGGCTGTAAAAATATCCAGAGTAGGGGCTTAAGAAGATTTGACATGATCAAGGCATTTTTTGGATTGGCTCATGTATTTTGTGATTGGTTGGTTTTTATCCCCCCAACTCCGATTTTACATACAAAGTATTACTTGTTTACTAAATACAGTATAGACTCTGTTCTTCTTGAGATCTCGTAGTCACTCCGATAGGGGTATTATCGACGGGATCGATGCAGCGGAAATGAATGCATTTACACTACAAATAAGGGAAGTGGAATAGACAGAACATTGAATCATGCCACATAATCTTATTTTATTCTACGGGATCTACGGAGCTGTCAAAGAACATGATTAGGTATGATCATAGAAAAAGGTTCTCCAAACGACCGGCCTATCCTATGCTACATAGGAGGGGATACGTGCTGAGGTGGTTGGAATGTGGAGACCAAATTGGTTGGACTTCCAAATGTGGCAGATAAATAATATACTCTGCATGGCCTAATCAAGAGTTCAAGTCACCACTCCCATAATCCATCCTCTCTTCGAAAATTAACTTCACTATTGTATCAAATAAGGAATACCAATACTTTCGAAGTTGAAGAAAAGTATCCAAACACATGTCTTATTTTTTCAATTAATCCATATTTCTAGCAATGAAAATAGTATTGTCTATCGTTTCATCCCAGTATGATGATATGATCAATTACAAGACTATGGATCTGGATAAAGGACCCGGAAATACCTTGCTTACGTATCATTGGAAAATGCAGTAACATAAATACGCCCAAGAGTAAGAAGAGGCATACAAAGTGTGTGAAAAACTATAACAACGAGTCAAAGTGGATTGGCCCACACTAGCGACGTCCGAGTAATAACTCTACCAAAGGCCACGAGCCTATTACGGGAATAGGCTTCAGGTACGCCGTCACAATTTTTACAGCCCCAATACCAATTTGGTCCCAAGGTAGGATAAACCAGTTACACAGCAAAGATGCCGTCAAATACAGCCAAAAACTACACCGTGTAACCCAAGTTAATTCGCCGGGGTTTTTTAAATACACCGTAAGGTACACAAGATACGTGCAAGATCATCATGCACTCAATATGGCTGACATCGAATGAACCCTGATCGGATTAACCAACCAAAGGTTGCCTCAGTTCATTATGTATTGAAACAGAGGAAAACGCCTCTGTAACGGTTGGACGGTAGTAAAACGTCATAGCAAAACCTGTAGCTACTTGCTACAAGTGTAGAAAAAACAAGTAAGTGTGACCCCCTAACCAAGAAAATATGTTGACATGAGGAGGAACATATTTATAGTTATAGCATCTGCAATCGCCTGGAATCTCAAGACGTGCATCAAACACCAATCATATACTTTATTGAGATAGGTAACCCAAGCCAAGGGATCCCCCTTGGGAACCGTATCTTGAACATTTCATTCGTACGGACAAGCAGAAACACACAAATGACGATTCAAAGGCTAGTAATAGAAAGTTCAAAAACTTTCTAGCTTAGACGCTTGATTTGCCAGACCCGAAGATACGAGTAACAAAAATCGAAATTTCTTCTTTGTATGATAATGCCTCAAAATATCAAGTGGTTCATCGGTCTCTTTGATGTGATTCATTCACAGGGCCTTTTGAATCTTCTCTTCCACTATTTTTTTAATTTGTTATTTTCTTTATTGTTTTTGTGAAGGCGATTGATCTTGTTTTACTATTGATAGGAATTTGATTGTTGAGACCCTATGATCAATGAAACCCCAGATTCATACTGAACCCCCGATGATTAATTTAATATTAATAAAAGCAAAGCTAAGATAAACTCAAAGGTTCTCTGAAGTAGAAAAACCATTTGAGATACTTATCGCTGAAGTGTAATGACTCAACACAATCTAGAAAAAAAGATTTGTTCCTTCGGTCAAGAAAAAAAAAGTCTGCAAGGAAGAGAAAATTCGTTTGATGTAGGAAATATCTGATTTGAAAAGTTGAGTTTACGGTTGCGAGGTGCGGATTAGGTATGCATCAATACGTCAAGTTTAATATTTCTTTTCTGAATTATTCTATATGCTATCTATATTCCGGCTCCAGATACTAGAAGAGACTATACGACGAAATAGAATCATCTCGATAGAGTAACAGGACCATTCTCTGATTATCACTAGATCAGTATAAAACAGTCACCACTCATATTCCGGAAGGAACCGAAACAACTAAAGTCCACGGTCGAACTACCAGAATGGTCTAGAAATCCGAGTTGTAAGGTAAAGTAATTTTTTTGATTGAAAAACTACGGAATTCAAACTTTTTATAAACTTAACTCATTGTAATTCAATCCAGTATAAAACGGAAGAATTATAAATTTCCAAAATAATAGATACGGATACCGGAAATAGGGCCATTGCGACTCCAATTAATGGTGTAGTAACCCAGCCGGAGCTACTTACCATATGTCCGAATTCAATGTTGTTCAATAAATTCCCTACAGTAGTTGTCTTGGCCCAGATCTAGAACTATCGCTCAACGGTTGTGTGTAGCCCATAAATGCCTATTTAATCATGGTTGAGATCTGTTGACTTTGTATACAATTCCGTTTGTAGTGTAAATAAACGACTTATCGTAGAATCCATTGGATCTTGAAATTGTCTAACAATGGAAACAGAAACCCTAGTTCGCCATCTTAAATCTTGAGTCTTACTTGTAGCTTACCTGGGTACGCCTTATTATACCGCTTTGGGCAACCCTCACAACAAACTAAGAGATCCATTCGAAGAACACGGGGACTAGTGAAGTAATGAGCCTCCAATATGGGGAGACTAATTACTTCATTGAGTATGAAACAATATTTCATTTTTTTAGTGGAACCTGCGGCGCGTTCTCGAAAAAAAGATAGCGAAAAAAATTATCCCTAAGTCGAGACCTAAAAGAATGTATACAAAACCAATGAGTCATAGATCGATCGGGGTTTACAATTATAGCTCCACACCTATCATTTGGCATCATTTTACCATATAAAGAAAAGGAACAGAGTCAAAGAAAAGAGATGGGTGATTCCAAGTCAAGATTTCTTTCAGTACCCTAACCATGTTCAAATCAAAAAAAGAGGCGAAATACCAGACAGCAATGTTGATCAGACTACTTGTCTCTTTGTGTAGTTGGATCTCCAAGTTTTTGGAATGCTCCAAAATTCCAACTTGGCATCCAAATCTGGATCAATGCCAGCAAAAAACATCTCTAACAAGGTTCTAGCGCCATGCCAAAGTGTCCGAAAAAGAAGAGCAAAGAAACAAAAGTTATAGCATGGCCCAAAAGTGAACCAACCCCTTGGACTGCTGCGAAAAACGCCATCAGATTTCAAAGTAGCCCGATCTAATTCAAAATTGCACTAATTGGGGGGCACTCTAGCATATTTTTGTACAGTAAAAAACCAGGGATCACTATAACTGACTACATTGAGTCGGCCACCATAGAACTCAACAGTTACCCCTACGGTCAACACCTATACTTGATTCTGCCCTTCTAAAGGAAACATCGGCTCTAACAATCCGTCTCCACTCCCAAACTACCGGAAAGGTTTCAAAAAAGGTAGGCATACGGACCGTACAAAAAGCTTAGCGACCTTCTTTAATCTACTAAAGACGGGGGCCAACCACCCAACAGCTATTCCATCCCGTTGTCCTTGACCTGCTCTGAATACTCCCCCTTTTGTGGATTATTACCAATGTAATCATAAAAAGCTAATTTTTCGGGAATTTTAGACCAAGCTTCCGATAAACTCAGATTTTGGGCTAGTCGGCGCTAACTCTTCGATATATTCTTGCTGAAAGTATCCATGATCCCACTGATAACGAGTGGGACCAAATAATTCGATTGGGTAGTTGCTGAAACATACAACATAGTTCCAGCAACAACGAAAGCTGCAAAAAAAAAACAGCAGCGATACTACTGGAAAGTACAGTTCAATATTGCCCATCGTAATCCTTGTATAGACGTTGAGGCGGACGGACACTAAGATGAATAAGCCTGGTAATATGCCCAAATGTCCCGCTGCAATAGATGAGAGCATTCTCCGGGAACAAAAGGATCAAGCCATTCAGCGCCCCACGCTGGACTTACAGGTTGTACTTTTCCAGTTAGTCCATAAGGATCGGAACCTATTCCAGACATACAAACCTGTTACATGAAATGCGCCAAAGCCAAAGCAAGCCAACCCTGAGAGAAATAAATGAATTCCAAAGATCTTAGGCAAAATACAAGATGGTTGCCCGACATGAATCACAGGAATATTTCTAGGTCCCAATTACACCCAATGCCAGATAGCTGCCAAAGAAGACAAGCCAGAAAACCCACAAATATGTGCCCCTTGCCACACTTCATAACTCAAATACCGGGCTCGTTACAAGTTCCTTCCTGAAACTACTTCCAACCACCCCACGAATGGTTATCCTAAACGAGTCATGAAGGGTATAACGAACATACCTTGTCCCCATTGGATCAAGAGCGGGGTTCAGAGGGAGCAAAACGCTAATCGTATAAAGCCATCGAACCGGCCCAACCAGAAACTAGGGGCGGTAGGCATTATATGACAGGAAAGCAATCGACCGGGATCATCAATACGACAGTATGAACACGATACCAAGGCAAACCCATGGAAATACCCCTTTATCAAAGAAAAATAGACACTATGTCACTTTATTTTATCGCATGGAAAAGGACTATATATGTATCTAACCTTTTCAGTAGATTCCGTATGAGAAAGGGTTAATTTTGATTCCGTGCCATTGAAAATAATGGAACAATTCGTTCGTAAGAACAAAGAGAAGCAGATCTATTCATACCCGATAAGTTACCAATACGCAATGGGAGGATTAGTTCTACTTTAGGGAAAACGAATGCGTAGATACTTGTTTATTACTCCAACGATTGATCGTTAGTAAATTTCTTGATTCATCTGTCGTACTCTAAAAATAAACCTTCCAATTTATGTATAAAAAGCATGTATAAATACAATAAACGAAAAAGGGATGAAGACGATAAAGCCATGTTAGTTCCACATTAAAGTGAAGTATAGTACTCAATTTTTTCTTTAATTAATGCCCGTTGGTGTTCCAAAAGTACCTTTCGGGAGTGCCTGGGAGGGAGATGCAGTGGGGTTGACTTTTATTTAGTGCGACTTGTTCAGACATATTGGGTTATATGGAATTTACCCGTTCTATCCCCGATCGAAATATCCTCTGTTTGACTAAGAAATATTGATTGAGTGAAGGAACCATCAATCCATATTCGGAGCGTGAAAGTGCAATTAGATCAATTATTTATTTGAGGATCAATTAGGAGAATTTATGGTGACTTGGAAAAATAAAAATAAAATAAAGTAATAAAGTATCCAGGCTCCGTTCAGAAAATACCAAATTGGTAATCCATGTAATGTCGATTTACCGCTTGTATCATAAACGTTTCTTATCCTTATATAGCGAGTGATTTCAAACGTTCCAACCAATAACAAAAAACAAAACGGAATAGTATGATGAGTAATCGAATGATTGGGGAACGGCATGAAACGAATTGAAAAAAAAAGTCGTAACAAAAAGAAGTGGTAATGAGACCATTTGCCCTATATGTGCAAATGGAATCGGACAGATCTTTTCCCGGAGTAGAACATGAACTAAAAGAATTGAAAAGGCCCATTCAGAAACAGAAAAGTACATCGTGATATGATTGAATGAGAGGAAACAATACATCAATGAGAGAGATTTGTTCAATTCAATTTCAATAAGTTCAGTAAATTCTTTTTTATAGGTAAGGAAGCCAAAACGCATCTCATGTCTTTTAAAAAATGGAAGCTTTATTAGAAAAACAAAAACCTATTACAGAAAAAAAAAAATAGAACTGGAATCGACACATTGATTCTTTTTCGCAATTTTTTTGACCGGATGCATCCAAAGGTGCACGTACAGTTCCTAAAGGAACCAATTTTGTCCTAATCAACCGACGTAATCGAGAAAGATTACTTTTTTTAGGTCAAGAGGTTAATAGCGAGATCTCAAATCAAATTGTTGGTCTCATGGTATATCTCAGTATAGAAGATAATTATAGGGACTTTTTGTTATACAAATCTCCGGCGGAGGGTAGTATCACGGAATAGCTATTTATGATACTATGCAATTTGTGCCACCGATGTGCATACAATATGCATGGGGTTAGCCGCTCTATGGGTCTTTTCATTCTGATCGGAGGAGAAATTACCAAACGTCTAGCATTCCTCACGCTGGGCGCCAATGAGTTTTTATTTGAAAAAAAAAAAAGAAAGACTATTGCCTTAGCATATTGAATATGAATAATAACGTATAATAGCATGGCACTTCGAGTTCGTATGAACAAACCATTATTGGTTGTTCATAACATGAGATTTGTATCGAGGA
>PYDT01001962.1:0-12987 GCA_004837865.1 Musa balbisiana | reverse complement strand
CATTCCAAAAAAAAACGCTTTACGGGGAAGGAAAAAAAACTGGGGTCCCACTATAGGAGGGGAAAAAACAGGGGCCAATCCCCACCTACAACCGCACGCAAGGGGGGGGCGACGCCCTCGCCCCGCCCATAGGCCGCCACTAGCAGGTGGCGCGGGGGGGGGCCGGCAACATACAGCAAGGGGGGGGGAGTGGCCATTAGGGGCATTCTTGGGGCAAAAAGCTAGTTTTGCCCTATGAATTTTAGAAATTTTAGTTTGTCCTTTTTGTCCAAATTATGAAAAATACCCTCAGAATCAAACAAAAATTTCCTACCATAATGATTAAAATATTAGTAATTAAAAAGTTTATTGATTATTTATTTTGTATTATTTAGTAGCCACCTACATAATGATGAATTTATACATCGTGAGTTTATAATGTGTGGGCATGGATGATCCATGGACCGTGTGATGTGTTGTACTTGTGATTAATTATATGGGGCCTGCGAGCATCTATTATATTTCTGTTTTATTGTCAGCCTGTGTGACTTTGATTAAGTTGTAATCATATGAGGAGGTTGCCAGTGAGAACATGGATGCGAAGCTGGGACCCACGGGACACGGAACGCTCGCGATGCAGGAGATGAATTGAGATGTCGACGACAACGATGTGAGGACGAGATGGACGATCACAGGCATGGAGATGGCACACGTTGCAACATTAGATCTTGATGATGTGAGTGATTTAGGCCTACCTATCTCGGGCCTGATCATATTAGCGCTGTGGTCCATATCATCTCGGTTTGATGTTTTCACACTCACTAGATATGTAGCATATATTCTGCAGGCGATGTAAGACTATATATAAAGATGAGATATGTGCTCCGTTCATATTAGGAACCAAATATTAGAAAACCTCTCTCTCGAAATATTGAAGTCGGTAAATGTGATGGTAATTAGATTGACCAACTTGGCCTTACACGTTATAGGTAGGAACCGATTGCCATTGTAGGTTGAGTTAGTTGAGTCCCTCGGGTTCACCTATATTTCCGATTCGTCATCTTATCTACGACATAGAGATGTCACCGGTACCTGAGGACATGGTATGCTTGGTAGAGCCTTGAGGATATTCCTCAATCAGGACTCATCTATAACGATTGTGTGGACTTAATCGAACATCCCATGGTAGGCGAGTCCTCGAGACCATGTGTTCGGAGGAGCCCCCCCGAACAGGACGGGAATCATAAGGATTATATCGGCAAGAGTTGCCTAATTGTGGGCTTAATGTGAGTAGTCGAGCCCTCGAGTACACTTAAGACACTGATTGGATAACCTGATACACTAGAAGTCATGGCGGAGGACTTACGTTTCACGTGCTGAGGGTCGTGTGTGACTTTCTACGTAAAAATAGTGGGGAGCATATTAAGATTAGAAGTCATACTTGATTGTTTATTTTTTACCAAATCTGCATGTATTCATTTCTATGGCATCTTTATTTTAGGAAAATGTCGCTTTCAACTCCTTACATGGCTACTTTAATCAACTGCCTCACTAGTCCAAAATTATACAAATTGGCTCCGCAACTTGGAGAAGAACTTCTCAAGGCGACGGGGAAAAATCATGTATGTCCTTGAATATAGTGATGCCTATTGCAGAGGAAGGGGCAAAGCGAGGATGAGATCACTTGCTATGTGAAAGTAATGATGACTCCACTTTTACCTCAGTGTTACATGTTAGGCTCATAACTCCTGAAGCTACAGAGAACATATAAAACAAGCATGGATGTCGGAGCCATTCTCCAACATGTCCGTTAAATTGTTTGAGAAACGGGAAGGACTCTAAGCGATATGAGCATAATCCAAGAGCACCTCCGCGCTGGATGACTGAGAGACACCAGATCACGAACCATGTTCTAAAGTGATTTAGTGGATAGAGAAACTCACAGGTCTAGGAAGTCCTAGAGGATAACTTGTGTGTGGACATTCCATGCTTTAGTCCTTTACCAGATTCCTTTTCAAAAGTTCATAATGAATTTTAATAGGAACAAGCCGTGAAGGTGACCTCTCAGGCCTCAATATGTTGAGGGAGGCAGAGAGCACTGTAAAAAAGGGAGCAGCAGTCTCACACTAGTGAGGACCCAGAAAAGAAAAGGAACAGAGAAAAGTCCCTTAGAAGGGCAAGGGCAAGAGCAGATAGTAAAGCAAAGTTGTAAGAAAGGACTCGGCAAAAGGATAAAGGCCAGTGCTCCACTATGGTAAAGATGGACACTGAGAAAGAGGGAACTGCACAAGTAATGCAGGAGGGCGATAACAGAAGCTGGGGAAGAAGCTTAGGTAATTCTGATCAATCTCTAGTTGTCAGAATTTTTGTGATAGTCACATGGTATTAGATACAAGTATGCTTATCACATCTGTTTTGTTTTGTAGATATTGACAAAGATAAGGAGGATTGGCGCGAGGAACAAACATTGCATAATGGTTTACTTTATGCTAAAAAACACTACTCCACATCATGCATGAAGTGTGTCTAAAGAGGAAACAAGATGAAGTGAATAATGCATACCTATGCATTGTGTCTAGGTCACAGCCATGAGGAAGGATTCAAACGTGCTAAGGATATGCTATCAAATGCTTTATGAACTCAATTCGATGCTGCATAATGATGTAATTATTTGTAATTGAAAATATTAAATATTTTTGAAACCATGTCTGATGTCATGCCTACTGATCAAGTTAATAATAAATTTTAAAATTATGCATGATGATTATTGTATTTTATGGATTTCAAATTATACGGTATGAAAGTGACTTTTTTAAAGTTTTGGTTTTTTGTAAACGCTTGATGCAGTTTGGGTGAAAAAAAGAAAAAGAGTATGCCTTAATGAGATCAATCACTTAAAATTTTTTTAAACAGACTAAAAAAAAGGAAAAACAGATTTTTTTTTAAAAAAAAATTCTCATCTTATTGGTTTTGAAGAATTGAATATCTTTGTATCCTTTTTCTGATCTCTTAAAGTGACTTGGTTTGATTTAACAAGTGAATAATTTGAGAGATACCAATGATGATTTTGCTCTGATTATAACTGGGTGATATTTTTTTTATACTGAATCAGTCATCTGATTTGACTCGATATTGATACATGAGATTTCTTATGAATCAAAATCGTTTTTGAACTCATATGTTTCTTCTTGCCAGTTTTCTAAACAACGGACGAGATTAATGAATTTTTATATCCTTTTTATGAACTCTCAGTTGATTTGATGAAGACTTAAATATAAATGAGCTATATCTAGATTTTGAGATTTATAAAAAGGAAGATGTTCTAATGCATCAACAAGATATATATCTTTTTTTCGCTATGTTCTTTTGCCAATTGCTAAAGAGAAAATAAAATGATCCACAACGTTGATTTAATGAGGTATTGGTACCAACAATCACTGAAGTGTAAATGCTTTTGTTATCCGCCATGGGAGTAATGATGAAGGCTTTGATACACAATGTTTATTCATTGTTTGATGAGTTTATGTTTGAAATTCTGCATGATGAGTTAAAAGTGATGTTGTTGTAAAAAATATGAATTAACAAATATTTTTTGTCAAAGAATCATGATTTTGTTTTGGTTGTGAATCGCTGAATTATGACTTAAATCTTATTTTTGGATCATTCAAAATTATTTTTTCATCATTTCATCTATTATACAAAAGAAGAGATATGCCTAAAATCATGACTTGTCTTTATTTTTTTATGATTACATAATGATTAGAATATTGATGTAATTATGAATGGTGAGTTTGGTATTATGCATGCAATACTTCAACTATGATAATTGATGCAGGATATGATGAAATATTCATAATTAAAAAAATTGTTTGACATTCAATGACTGATTTTTATCTTTGTTATTTCTCTTTGTCCATGATTTGAAAATTATTGTAAAGAAAAAAATTACAAACATATTTTCTTCCCTTCTTTTTGGAAAATGCAAAGGGGAGGAGAACATTTTGCTAGCTTGCTAGCTAGCTTGCTACTTCAAGAACATGCAAAAAATAAAAAAAGTTTGCTCATCCCAAAAGATGTAAAATTTTACCAACTTTATGTGTAAAATTTGCTAGATCACAAATTGAAAGGGAGAAAAACTTTCTAGGAAGCAAACTTGAGTATCTAAGAATGATGCATGCAATACGTATGATTTTTTATGATGATGTATTGATCGGTATGCATATCAGAATAATGATAAAAAATTTGCAATTCACTTGAAGTAAAATTTAACTGTCCAAGGTTTATCTAATTATAACATATTGAAATAAGAATGGCCTATTTTGGTAGAATTTGAAAAATTGATGATGGCACCATTGTTTTGTATTCGACCTCCTTGGTGACGATGCAAAGGGGGAGAAAGAATTTCAGCTTGTTGCCACATTTCATGAAAAAGAGGCAAATACTAACTTGTTAATCTCAAAGAGAAGCTAGAAATACTATCTTGACAAAACTCAACAGAGAAGCAATGTTTGACTAAGTTTACACATTTCAAGAAGAGGCCAAAAGTCTATCTTGCCATATCTCAAAAGATGTAAAAATTTTGTACTTTTATATGTATAAAATTTATAGCTTGCATATTTGAACTGATTGTACAAATTTGCTAGCTGAATGTTATAAAATATTGTAAGCTAGCTGCATGATGTAGAACTGCTTTCGAAAATCACCAAGAAGTGCTTCTTGCCTTATCAAGAAGCAAAAAACATGGAACTTGCACATCTTTAATTATTGCTAGCGTGCATAAAGATAAAATTAAAATTGATATTTATTATGCACGACTTTGAAACTTGCATCTCAAACACTCGAAAGGATACTTCTCTTTTGTTGTGATAAGGGGGAGAAATCTGATCATGTTATGATGATGGACAGTTAAAAATATTATGATGAAATTTACAATAATTGGATTAAATTTGCAATTGAATGAATTTAGCGTGAATTCAAGGTTCTATCATATAACTATGATAGGGGGAGTTAAGGTAACTCATCATCAATTGAATTGTCATCAGCAAAAAGAGGGAGATTGGAAAATCTTGGATTTAGATGATGAACAATTGATAAGTGTTTATGAATTGATTTAACGTTTTGAGGACGCAAGTGTTGAATCTTAATATTTTTGATGATTAAAACCAATTAATATTATTGATTATGTTTTAATCTCTGTTTGAGTAAGTAGGATACTTCGATCAGGATGAGACAATTAAAGTAGGAAAAATTATGTTGTGACGGGCGGAAAAACATAGTCAAAAAGATTGGAGGTAAACCAGTGGAAGGGTCGATGTATCGAAAGAAGGTTTGGGTCATGGATTCGGGAATCAGGCGAGACGAGGGATAGTACGCAAGGATATCAAGAGCATGCGGAGTCAATTGGCGATGGGCAATAGGCCAGAAGGAACGAGGATGATGCGCCGACAGCAAGATCGGATTTGTGCAAGCGTTCGAGCGAGACAAGGACATGACACCGAGAAAACGTGATTATGCTATATTATTATCTCGATCGAAGTATGTTTTAATGTGCAGGATTAACTACGATAGCAACAGCATGAAGCCAAAATCAAGCCGGAATCAAGATCGAGATCATGTCTGGACAGTCGAGATTCATCGAAAGTCAGACAAGTCGTAGAAAGTTTGGAGGAACCAAACGCAGAAAGTCTCAGAGCTTGCTAGAGAAAGCTCATCGAACTTGCCACGAAGTCATCGTGAGTCAAGGAGCTTACCGAGGGAATTGTCCGCCAGAGCATCGTGAGGTTGTCGGATGTTAGTCGGAAAGTGGCGGGAAGCTCGTCGGAAAGAATAGACATAGGGACTTGTTTCGCTTAGCAATGTCTAGGATGTTCAAGTAACACATAATTGCCCCAAACTACTCTAAATCTCGGTTGCATTACTTTCTACCGTATCTTAACTGCAAACGCCTTCCTTGCTTAAATCAACTATACTTACTGCATGCTCTCACTTAAAGATCCTTCTGAAATGGCTTTCATCAAAATGCAGATTTTATCGTACGAAAGTCTTTTTAACGAACGAATATTTCCGCTCCACTAAGTCACCACCTCCCTCTTAGTGCTCGTGACCTAACAATTGGTATCAGAGTCATGGTTTTCTAATTTGGTTTAAACCCAACTAGGAATGGCTCTTTTCGCATTTCAAGAGGGTCTCTCTCTCATGCATCCTACAATTTTCAAATGGGACAAACTACACGTATTGGGAAAACTCGGAATGAGAGTTTCTTTCTTTTCATTGAATCTCGAATTATGACCCAGTCGAAAATATCGGATTTGACATGTCTTCTTTCCAATGAACAATTAGACATAAGTTGGAGAGAGAAGCATAATTTTCATCTAAAATGCAAAGGCTATGAATATCTATTTTGTCCTTAGATTAAACGGAGTGTGTATCGGGCTTTATTTGTGCGAAACAGTATTCGATATTTGGCGATCTCTTAAATCACACACGACGGCACAAATAGTGTAAAAGATTCCTAAAGTAAGTTTTTGTGCCATGATTTTGAGATGTTTTGTAGAGAATAAAGAGAGACGATTGGAGATATGTACACCCATTTCCGGAATCGTTCAATATCTAAAGTACTTGGTAAAGTTTTCCAAACTTTAAACTTGTTCAACAAGATTTTACGATCACTTTCTAAAACATGGGAACGAAGTAACGACAATACAAGAAACAAAAGATGTAAATATTTTCACTTGAAGAACTTAGCAGAATATTTGAGACATATTGAAAGGTGCACAATGCACATAATGCCAATGTGATGAACAAAAACCACCTTCCAAAGACAGGAAGGGATTTGGACATGAACCAATTAAAGACCACTCGAGCATAACGTCATGTCGATGGTGACACTTGGAACTCACTAAAGAATTTAAAAAAAAGTTAATGAACCAAAAAGTAAAGAACAAAAAAGAACGCAACTACTTGCTGGACACAAGAAGAAGAAACATTAGAAGTGAGGAGGAATCGACGCTCCTTGTAAGACAAGACGACGAAAAATCAAACAAAGGCGAGATGTGGCAAAATACGCTCTCTCTTAACGTGCTTTGACCATTGCGGTGGGTAATCAAAAAAAAAGCCTGTAGTTATTTCAATTACATCATACGTATTCATAATATATTTTTTTAATTAATTTTTAAAAAATACTGTTTAATTAATGGAATGCAAAAATTCGGAAATCATGCTTATCATTTTCAGCTAATTTTAAAAATAATCATGCAAATGGCATTTTATGAAAACAAAATAATTTGTTTGAAAATATGATATGAAATCATGCATTGATGATCTGAAATCATAAATAGGATGTTTTTGATACAACTGATTGTGATTCTTGTGATTTATGGATTATATATTTTATTCATGATGGAAATATGGGACTTTTGCGGGTTTAAATCTACTGAGATGGATGTTTTGATTTAAAAACTTAAGCATATTGATTTGAAGTCATGTTTAATGTTGGTATAATTCAAAATTACGGCATGATGAATCTGGCGGATTTACAGCATTATCGATTTTTTTCCTAACTGAAATGGCCTTATTGACATTGGTCGTAATAAATCTCGTACTTTTGGTTTTTAACAATGTACATGTTTCTTAGGTGGCATAAATAAATTAAATCATAAATTGAAACACCAAATGGAAAATATTTTTTCTTGAAAATTATTTTTCTCTATCTTATTGATCTTGGATGATTATTATTATAAATCCATGTATCTCCATTTTGAAATCTCTTGAGGTAATGTTGATATTTTAAAATGATGTTATTTAATTATTTGTAATTTGAACAATTTTTTTTTTTTACCCAAATCATGATCGTGATTCCTTGATATTTACAAATTAACTTTACTATCAATTAAGATTGTACTAAATTAAATCAGATTTTTCATTAATCGTTCTCCTATGATTCAACTTGGTAGTTTCTTAAGAGAATTTGTTAATGAATCATGATCCTCTTGGAGTTTCTTGGATTTTATTTCTTAAATTTCTTTTATCAAGATCGCTTCGTTGTCCTCCTATAATTTTCTTTTGATTATTTAAGAGGACCTTCATATATGAATCATGACTTGTTGGTATTTACATGATCTTATCCTTCATGATATGATCAGATATTAATCTCCTTGTAATTCATGAAGTCTTTATCTCACACCTAATTACTGTTCTTGTTCTTGCTATATGTGATTGATTTAAAAATTGATGAAAATGAAAATGAATTGCACCATTATATTTTTTTATTCCCCTCTGCCTATGACAAGGGGAGAAAATAATGATGAATATTTGAAATACATGTTTGTATCATGTTTGAATGATTTTACATTGTGTGCATGATGAATGTTTTGATGATTGAAATAATAATTTGAAATATTGATGTAATTATAAATGGTGATTTGATATTCTGCATGCAATACTTTATCTTATGCTAATGATGCATGCATGATGAAAGCTTCATGATAAAATAATATTTGACATTCATGAGTGAATTTTTCATTTATTGCTATTACCTTTATCATGATTTAGAATTGACGAAAGGGTGCTCCCTTCTTTTTGACAATGACAAAGGGGGAGCAAAACTTTTTAGAAAGCAATTTGCTAGCTTGCATAATTCGAAAGAGGCAAACTTGCTGCTTGCTCATCTCAAAAATGAAGTAAGAAGTGCTATTGCCAAATCTTAAGAGAAGCCATGTTTGCCAAAGTACACCTTTTCCAAAAATAGGGCAACAAATCCATCGTGCACATCTCAAAAGTGTAAAAATTTTACTAACTTTTTTATGTGTAAAATATTTGGATAGCTTTGCATCGCATACCAAAAGTGTTATCTGCCGATCTCAAGATGCACACATGCTAACTTGCACTTTGCAACATAAGCCAAATTGCTAAGTTCAACATTGCAAAGAAGTAAAAAATTTACAACCTGCATATTCAAGAAGTAAAAAACGATTCTTTCTTGTATGCTCTATTTTGCTAGCTAGCAAAAAAAAAAAAATGATGTAAACAACTTTCTATCTTAGAATGCTATCTTGCACTCGCAAAGAAAACACATCTGCCAACCTTGCAACATCCTTAAATTGCTATCTTTTAAATTGCATGATGATAAACTTGGATATTATGTTTACATCACGATTAACTTGTATGCCTAACACATGAGAGTTGGAACTTCTCCTTTTGTTGTGATACAGGGGGGGAGAAGTATGTTGATGTCATGATGATTTGATCATTCAGGTTGCTTGGATTTTTGAATCCATAGTTCTATCAATTGGTCATATTACTAGTGGGAGTTTGTTTGAAACTCCGAGAGTTTTAAGTTTAACTCCGTCATCAATTGATTGTCATCAATCAAAAAAAAGGGAGATTGGTTGAATCTCGTATTTTGATGATGAAACCTAATGTTGACCTTCTTTTGCAATGTATTTTGAATGATGTTGACCTCTTTTGTGATGTATTTTGAATGAAAGATAAAGTTTTAAATCTCTGGATTAATTTTTTTTTCTAACTAAATTCGATAGTAGTGTTGAATTCCTTTGCTTAAACATCACAAATTAATACGCTTAAAGACGCTATCCTTGTTGGTGATGACAAGGGGAAAATATGGTAACTTGATTATTGCTTATGCTATTGATTGCCATAGTTTCACTATGAAAGGTTGCATTATATGTTGATATCTTGCTATGATCATATCATCCACTTTGCAAATATAAACTTGGAAAGGGTTCTCAATTCTTGAATCATTTTTCAGAAAGAAATACATCTTATAGGATCATGATGGGAGTATTGATAATGTTGACTTATCCATATGTCTCTTGATTCAAAAGGCTTTGAATCAAGATGACTTTATCTCAAGTATGGCATATAGATGGGGAGTTATGTTACTCCTATTATCACTTGATTGTCATCATCAAAAAGGGAGATTGTTGAATCTCGGATTTTGATGATTAGTCATTGTCATGTTTTTATCTACTACCCCATATGTTGAATAAGTAATGCAGATTAACAAAACTACGAAAGCTTGACAGCCCTAAAGTGGTCTACAGGAATAAGTTCGATGGGTTTTGAGAGTCCCGCATATTCGTCGGAGATGCCTGCCGGAACCAATCGTAAGAATCGGGGACTTGTCGAGTTATTCGGAAGGTCCCCCGCCGAGAGATCATCAGAGTTCGCACGAGATCACCGAGAAGGCTCAGCTACTCTTGAATTCACACACAAGATCGGGGAGCCAGCTGTGAGTTCCGTCGGAAAACTCCAAGTGCATATCGAAGTCCGTCGGAAGATCGCCGAAAAGCTCGCTGGACGAACTTGAAGTTCTCCGGTTAAAAACTTGCTTAGGATTATTTTTTTAGTTACGTAGTTTACATGTATTAAGGTTAGGATTAAGAAATAATCCTATATCTTGATAGGGCCAACTGGGCCCAATGAAACCTGGTTGGGCCGGACTTAAGAGCCCAACCAGTAACCAAGAATGCTGGCGTTGGAACCGCCCTACGAGGCGTGGAACCGCCCCAGCACCCAGCGCCATGCGGTGGCACCGCCAGTCACGAAGCCCAGGCGTGGCATCCCCAGTACACTTCATGGGTCAAAACTGACAGGTCGGTGCACCGCTAGCTTCGGGAAACCAAGAGATTCAAAATTTTGGAGCCCAAATTTGAATCCCTTGAGGCCTATAAATACTCCTCTAGTCTCTACTGAGAACCAACTCTTTGAGAAGTATAGAGTAAAAAAAGGGTCTTAGCAAACGGCCTTAGCAAGTCTTACTTCAAATTGCTTTAGTGTTCACACTCCCTTTCTTCTTTGCTAAAATTTTGTAAGATGTGGTCGAACCACTTGTAAAGTTGTTAAGAGGTGTTTGTCTTCCCCTCAAAGGTGATTTGTGTGAAGTTGGGCTTCATCGCAGAAGCTCCGCAATTGGTGAGTAGGTCCTTTGACCGAAGACCACTTAAATTGCGTGTTCCTTGAATGTGTGAGTTGTGTATTTTTTTCTGCACATCATTATCTCATAGATGCAAGTTTTTGTTCTTCACTTTAACTCTATTTACTATTGTCTAATAATCCTCGGATTTTACGGAATCAGTTTCAAACCTACTAGTTTTAATCCGCTGCACTAATTCACTCCCCCCCCCCCTCTTAGTGCCGCTCCGATCCTAACAACCAACTTTATAACTCTATTTATGTTTTAATCTGCCTTTTGAGTGACATAGGATGCTTCGATCAGATTAACATTTACGATTCGGAAAAATCCTGTTGTCCGTGGGGAAAACATGTATTAAGATTGGACGTCGAACGGTGGATCGGTCGACGTATCGCTAGAAGGCTTTTGGGTCATGGTTCGGGCATCAGGCCAAAGAGAGCGGATTTGCGCCAAGGATCTCGGAGTGCAGAGTCACCAGCCGATTGGGCAATAGCGCAAGGAAAGGAACGATGCGCCGAAGAATCGAATGAAGCGTCGAGAGGACCAATGACATGACTCGGACAACGTATTAATCTTATTATTAATTGTTTAGATTAAAGTATGTTTTAACATTGCGATAACTATGATAGTAAGGCATGAAGTACAATGCAGTCTGGATCAAGAATCGAGAGCATGTGGGAGTTTGAGAGTTCGTCGAATTCCGTGTTGTCGAAGTTCTAGAGACCAGCCGAGATCTCGAACTTGCCAATAAGCTCGTCGAAACTTGCCAAGAGATTGTCTTGGAGTCCTGAACTTGCCCGGAGTCCCACCGAGCATCACTAAGTTCTTCGATGTTCGCAAAATTCCCGCTGGAGCTCGCCCGAAGAATAGACATGGGACTTGTTTTATCTTAGCAAATGTCCTTAGGATTTACATAGTTAGCACATAATTCAATCTTGGTTTGGGCCCACCAATTAAGGTGGCCCACTAGGCCCATGAGACTATGTTTGGCCCAATAATAAGCTCAAATAGTAACCCAAAGAAGTCTCACCGTCGTATAAGGTCTTCGAGACTGTGTCAGGCAATGGTACCGTCCAGCCATTGGCCCCCCGAGGTGTGGTTCTGTGCCAGGATAGTATCAGTCAGCTGACACGGGTAGTGGTTACCCTGCCCAACGCAGGTGTGGTACCACCCTTGCTCGAGGACCCGAGATGCGATGTTTTTAGGCCCAAGTTTGAATCAACTTGAAGCTATAATACCCCTCTCATCCCTGGTAAAATACACAAGCATTGAGAGAAACAAGGTATAGAAACTCTGTTGCACAAATCTTTTGTGACTCCTCTCAAAGTTCTAAGTGTTAGAATAGATTGAGAAGAGGAGTAAGTGGGGGTGTAAGGGTTACTCCTAACCCGGTAAAAGAATTGACGTGTAAAAGGTGATTGGCCTTCGCCCTATTAAAGTAAGGCCTCTAGTGACTCAGGACCTCATTGGAGGAGAACGCCAAAAGTGGATATATGTTAGATTGACTAAACCACTCTAAATCTCGTTTCATTTACTTTCTACTCTTTATCTTAACTGTTAAACTGTTTTCATTGCTTGAACATCACTTACAACTTTCTACAGGCGCTTCAACTTAAAGATCTTTCCCGAACGGTTTGCATCGAAATCAATTTTATCTAGACGAAAGTCCTTTTAACCGTGAAGTTGTTCTGCGACACTAATTCACGCCCCCCCCCCCTCATAGTGCTTCTTTATCCTAGCAGTAGGATGCTTCAATCAAGATGAGATAATTAAAGCAGAAGATCATGTTAGGCCGGTGGGAACTTTCAAAGATTGGATGTCGAGCCAGAGGATTGTCTACGTATCAACAAAAGTTTTAGACATGGATTCGGGCATTGGGCCCAAGAATGAGGCGGATATTTACCCCAATGATATCAAAGTTTGCGATCCAACTGGCCGATTGGGCAATAGCCCCATAACAAGAGATATGATACGGCGAAGAATCTGACCGAAGCGTCGAGGGACCAATGACATGCCAGACAACCTGATTACTGCTTAGTGTTAATTGTCTATCAAAGTAGTTTTTTACATGTGCA
>PYDT01000363.1:0-12987 GCA_004837865.1 Musa balbisiana | reverse complement strand
TCTTAGTATCGATTTTGTTTGTTACATTTTAAGAATTTTTTAATTTTCTGTAAGAAGGCCAAGTCATCATCATCAGCATCACTTGAGTTTTCTCTCAAGTGATCTTTTTTGGTCAAGTGTCATATCATCCTATTCTTTGATGTTGTTTAAGTTCATCATAGCTAAACAGTCATTAATAAATCATCAAAACCTAATAAATTTTTCAAGCAATTATAAGGGCTAAAACGAATTATTATTTTGGCCTTTTGACCCCATATTGTAGGGGGATACGAAAGATATGAAAGATCTCCCTCCAAGCCGTAAAAACCATACGACTTTCAATCGAATACGGATTTTCACAGAATTCTATAGTATGAGGAGATCGAGTATGGAATTCTGTTACTCATTTAAATTGAGTATCCGTTTCCCTCCTTTTCCTGCTAGGATTGGAAATCCTGTATGTAACATCTCCATACGGTCGAGTACTTAGGTTCCGAATAGGGGTAAGTAAACAGAAGTGCTTCGAATCATTGTATTTGACTCGGACCTGTTCTAAAAAGTCGAGGTATTTCGACTTGTTGTTGACAGGAAAAGTAAGGGGAAAAACCGCTGAAATGATTTCAATATTGGACCTTGGAATATAATAGTTCCGAAGGACTCTCTTTAAGAAAAGAAGAGTCTTTGTCTCTGGTAGCCTGCTCAGTACCCTTACGAAACTTTCGTTATTGGTGTTAGCCATACACTTCCCATGTTTCTAGCGATTTCAAATGGCCAATTTTTTTCATTCAAATGTACAAGTCTTGGATAAGTAATCTAAACGCACCTAGACCGCCCTTGTCGACGATCCTTTACTCCGACAGGGCACCATTAGGGTTCCTCGAACAATGATATCTCCCAACGGGTAAATCCTTAACATTCCCCTCTTACAATACTACAGAATGTTCTTGTAAATTATGGCCAATACCAGGTATATAAAGCAGTGATTTCAACTCCAGAGGTTAATGTACTCTGGCAACGTAAGTAAGGCAGAGTTTGTTTTTTGGGGGTGATAGTGGAAAAGTTGACAGATAAGTCACCCTTACTGTCACTATACAGAACAGTACATGAGATTTTCACCAACTATACGGCCCTCGTTCAATTCTCGAAGTAATTGGATCCCTGTTCTTTCGTTCGAGAATCTCCTCCCTTATTCCACTCAGTCACGAAGAGTACCTAAGGACCAATCAGCACGTTTAAGTTCCAATTTGGTATACACTTTCCATTATGTCCAAGGGGAAAGATTATTCTTTTACCCAAGAACATATGCGGATCCAAATACGATCTATAATAAGAACAAGGAAATCTTCGCCCCGATCAAGCACCTTGCCCTATTTTTCGCGGAATTCAGAAAGATCCTTTTCGAGTTTGAATTTGTTCATTTGGAATATGGGCTCTTCTATATTCGTACTTATTTTGCATATCTACTTATTTTTGTTTGCTTCTAGTCTTTATTTCATTTCGATTTTCTTTCCCTCCTTTTCTTTTATTCCACTTCCATATCCTTAAGTTCCATGGGTTGTTGATCCTGTAGAATCTGACCATTTTCTCATCGAGCGAAGGGGACGAAATAAATCAGATTTATTTTTCGATCAAAAACAAAAAAGTACTAGGTGAAATCTTCGGTTTTTTCCTCTTCTCGATCCTAACCCAGCGTTGAATCAATAGAGAACCTTTTTCGCTAGAATCGCTCTTATTAAATTCCATTCCTTACCGATACCTCCCAAGGAAAACCCGAATTGGATCCAACATTGACGGGTAGTGTGAGCTGATCCATGCGTTATGCACTCTCAAATGGAATTCATTTTCTGACAGATCCGGGCTTCGTGCTTTAGTGCGTCGCCGAGATTCCTCGATGAAATATGGTGTTGAAGGGATATCCATTGATCCGATCGATTGCGTAAGGCCCGCGTAGCAATGGAAACCGGGGGAAGTATACAGAACCCGAAAAGACAGTTTTTTTCTAATTATATTATATTGTATTAGTTAGTGATCCCGGTTCGGATTATTATTAGTATTAGTAGTGATCCGGTTCGGTGTTTAGTCCTTTCTTCCGTGATGAACTGTGCAAAAGTCCTACATTTTGTCGCTGTGGAACGAGGAGAAAGGGGGCTCCGCGGAGAGGGTGTACCGTGAGAGAAGCAAGGAGGTCACCTGCTTCAAATTACCAACATGGATTCTGGCACATGCAATGGAGTTGGACCTTCTGTCGATCCGAATGAATCAGTCTTTCCACAGGGTAAATCTTTTGCTGCGGGCAGGGGATAGGAAGTTACAAATTTGTCTCGGTTAGGACGGTATTTCTATTACATGAAATTAATATTTCTAGAACTATGATAATTAATATTTCTATACCTAGAAATTAATAAATGAATGAACGTAGTTAATGGGGGTTACCATCATCCTTTTTCTTGTATGTATCCTAAGAAAAGGAAATTTGGCCATTTTATTTTCTCGAGGTATCAAAAAAAGGGTGTGGAAAAACATAGGAAAATCTGAATGGAAAATGAAAAGAAATGTTAGCTCCAGTTCTTCAGAAATGGTAAGATCTTTGGCGCAAGAAGAAGGGGTGATCTTAGACCATCTTGACTTGTTCTGCTTCCCCTTTTTTTAACAATACAGAGTCGGGGTTCTGCGCCTACCAGTATCGAATAGAACATCGGAACAAATATTCTTCTGTAAAACATGCTCTGCTCGATTTAGATCGGGAAAATCGTACGGATTTTATGAAACCATGTGCTATGGCCGAATCCGTAGTCATTCCTATTTTCCGCTAGGAGCGTTGACAATTGATCCAAGTTTCCCTTATTTTTAATATCCATACCATTATTTTCCTATCATAATAGTGCCGAAAAGAAGGCCGGCTCCAAGTGTTCAGAATAGTGGGGCCCGTTTTTTGAGTTTCTCGACCCTTGCCTTGGATTAGTAGTCTATTCGCGAGGGGACAGGGCAGGGATAAACTCAGCGGTTTAGAGTGTCACCTTGACGTGGTGGAAGATCAGTTCGAAGGCCTGATTATCCTAAACCCAAGTAGTTTTTCATTTGACTTGCTCCCCCGCCCAGTGATCGAACGAGGAATGAATCAGAGGCTTGTGGGATTGACGTGGTGATAGGGTAGGGAGGACTATATTGACGGGGAGCAGAACGAACTCGGGCTAATAGGAAGCGCATGGATCAAGTTATGCTTAGAATGAAGAGAATCCGAACAGCTTTGTCTACGAACAAGGAAGCTATAAAGAATGCAAACTATGAATCTAATGGGAGGTTCGATCCTGGATCAGGATGAACGATGGCGGATGACTTAACACAGCAGTCGGAGGGAAGTGGTGTTCCAGTGGCGGCACGGGTGCGTGAGTAACGCGTAGAAACTGCCCTTGGGGGGGAACAAACAACTGGAAACGGTTTGCTATACCCGTCGGCTGAGGAGCCAAACAAAGGCGGAATCGTTCAGACGAGGAGGGGCTTGCAGTCTGTAGCTAGTTGGTGAGTAATAGCTTAACCAAGGCGCTGATCAGTAGAGGCCGAGAGGATGAAGCAGCCACAACTGGGACTGAGACACGGCCCAGACTCCTACGGGAGGCAGCAGTGGGGAATTTTCCGCAATGGGCGAAAGCCTGACGGAGCAATGCCGCGTGGAGGTTAGAGGCCCACGGGTCGTGAACTTCTTTTCGGGAGAAGAAACAAGACGGTTATCTGAGGAATTAAGCATCGGCTAACTCTGTGCCAGCAGCCGCGGTAAGACCAGAGGATGCAAGCGTTATCGGAAATGAATGATTGGGCGTTTAAAGCGTCTGTAGGTGGCCTTTTCAAGACCGGCCGTCAAATCCCAGGGCTAAAACCTGGAAGGGCGGTGGAAAACTACCAAGCTGGAAGTACGGTAGGTGCAGAGGGACAATTTCCGGTTGGAGCGGTGATTGAAGCGTAGAGACGGAAAAGAAAAGAACACCAACGGCGAAAGCACTGCTGCTGGGCCGACACTGACACTGAGAAGAGACGAAAGCTAGGGGAGCCAAATTGGAAGATAACCCAGTAGTCCTAGCAGTAAACGATTGGATACTAGGCGCTGTGCGATATAGACGTTGCGGTGCTGTGAGCTAACGCGTTAGGTATCCCGCCTGGGGAGTACGTTCGCAAGAATGAAACTCAAAGGAATTGACGGGGACCAGACACAAGCGGTGGAGAATGTGGTTTAATCGATGCAAGCGAAGAACCTTTACCAGGGATTGACATGCCGTGAAATCCTCTTGAAAGAGCGGGGCTTGGAACGCGGACACGGTGGTGCTGGCGTCGTCAGCTCGTGCAGTAAGGGTTGGGTTAAGTCCGCAACGAGCGCAACCCTCGTGTTTGTTGCCACCATTGCGTTTGGAACCCTGACAGACTGCCGGTGATAAGCCGGGAGGAAGGTGGGGATGACGTCAAGTCACATGCACCTTATGCATGGGCGGACCAAACGTGCTACAATGGACGGGACAAGGGTCGCGATCCCGCGAGGGTGAGAGAGCTAACCCCAAAAACCGTCCTCAGTTCGGATTGCAGGCTGCAACTCGCCTGCATGAAGCCGGAATCGATGTAATCGCGGTCAGCCATACCGGCGGTTGAATTCGTTCCAGGGCCTTGTGACACACCGCCGTCACACTATGGGAGCTGGCCCATGCCGAGTCGTTACCTTAAACCGCAAGGAGGGGGATGCCGAAGGCGGGGCTAGTGAATGGAGGAAGTCGTAACAAGCGTAGCCGGACTGGAAGGTGCGGCTGGTCAACCCTTTTCAGGGGAAGCTAATGCTTATGCTTGTTGGGTATTTTGGTTGGACAAGGCTTCACACCCAAAAAGACGAAGAGAGCTACGTCGGAGCTAAGCTGGATCCATGGAAGTCTTCTTGCGTTTCTCGACGGTGGAAGTAAGACCCAGCTCATGAGCTTATTATCCTAGGTCGGAAAACAAGTTAGTTGATTAGGATCCCCTTTTTACGCCCCAGTCCCTCCAGTGTGGCGACATGGGGCGTATAATAAAAAGGAAAGAGAGGGAGGGGTTTTTTCGCTTTTGGCATTAAGCAGGCCTCCAAATGGGGGCCACACGACGGGCTATTAGTCAGTGGTAGAGCGCGCCCTGATAATTGCGTCGTTGGCTGGGCTGTGAGGGCTCTCAGACACATGGATGTCAATGTGCTCATCAGCGCCTGACCATGGAGATGTTGGATCATCCAAGGACATTAGCATGGCCGTACTCCTCCTGTTCGAATCGGAGTTTGAAACAAAATTTCCTAAGGCAGGATAGATGGGGCGCGATTCAGGTTGAGATCCAATGTAGATCTACTTTAGATCACTAGTGGCATCAGGGCCGGTCCGGGGGGGGACCACCACGTCCTCTCTCTCGAGAATCCATACATCCCTTATCAGTGTTGGACAGCTATCTCTCGAGCACAGGTTTAGGGTTCGGCCTCAATGGGGACAAATGGAGAACCTAACAACGGGAAAATGGAGCAACCAACCACCATCTTCCCAGACCAAGAAAAACGAGATCGCCCCTTATTCTGGGGGTGACGGAATGGATCTTACCATTAGAGCCTTTTTTTCAGCTTTTCAAGGAGGTCTGGAGGGAAAGCAAGAAACAATAGGATTTACCTAATCCTCCCTTCCCGAAAGGAAAGAACGTGAAATCTTTTCCTTCCGCAGGGACCAGGAGATTGGATATAGCCATAAGAAGAATGCTTGGTATAAAAATTTTAAATCACCTTCTTGGTCTTCGAACCCCCTCAGTCACTACGAGCGCACCCCGATCAGGGCAATGGGATGTGTCTATTTATCTATCTATTGACTCGAAAATGGGAGCAGGTTTGAAAAAGGATCTAGTGGTGTCGTAGGGTTGGGAGTTTCGTTCGGGGGTATCTTAACGCCTTCTTTTTTCTTCCCATCGGTTTGTGAGGGTAGTCACAAGGACTGTAATGGTAAGGGAGAAGGGGGAAAAAAGCACTGTTGTAAGATGCGCAGGTACACACGGAGATTTGGTATGCTGGTTCGGGAGAAGGATGAATCGCTACCGAAAAGAATCTATGTTCTCTTCTCAATTGGTCTGGATGTAGGTGCGATGATTTACTTTCAAGGGCGAGGTCTTCGGGTCAAGTCCAGGATGGCCCCGTGACTGCGCCAGGAAAAGAATAGAAGAAGCATCTGATCTTTAGCATACTCCACGGAGTTTCACTGTGGGTGGGATATAGCTCAGATGGGTTGAGTTAGGGGCTCCTGCACGATTTGCAAATTGGGTCTTGCGATTACGGGTTGGAGTAATTGTCCAGGGCGGTAAGGATAGTATCTTGTAACTGAACCGGTGGCTCACTTTTTCTAAGTAATGGGGAAGAGGACCGAAACAGCCACTGAAAGACTATACGGAGACAAAAGGATGGGCTGTCAAGAAGTTATGAGGCGGTACGATGGGCAGTTGGTCAGATCTTCTAGTATGGATCGACTGGACGATAGTGGAGTCGGCGGCATCCTAGGGTTCCTCATCTGGGGATCCCTGGGGGAAGAGGACTCAAGTTGGCCCTTGCACAGAATATAGCTTCTTGATGCAACTATCTCCTTCAACCTTTTGAGCGAAAATGTGCAAAGGAAGGAAACTCCATGGACCGACCCCATCGCTCCACCCCGTAGGAACTACGAGCTCACCCCAGGACGCCTCGGCATCCAGGGGTCAAGGACCGACAATAGACCTGTTCAATAAGTGGAAACGCATTAGCTGTCCGCTCCAGGTTGGGCAGTAAGGGTTCGGAGAAGGGCAATCCACTTCGTTCTTTAAAACCAGCATTCTAAGACCAAAGAGCGGGCGGAAAAAAGGGGGGAGAGCTCTCCGTTCTGGTTCTCCTGTAGCTGGATTCTCCGGAACCACAAGAATCCTTAGAATGGGATCGGCACACAATCAGCAACTTTGAGATTTGAGAAGAGTGCTCTTTGGAGGCACAGACGAATGAAAGTGTAAGCATGTGGCGGGGGGAGTTATTGTTATCGCTTGGCCTCTATGGTAGAAATTAGTCGGGGAGGCCGGGAGGCGGTGGTTTACCCTGTGGCGGGATGTAGCGGTTCGAGTTACGCCTTATCTCCAGCCCGTAAACTTAGATGATATATGAATAGCACCCAAGTCGGCAGTTCGGCATTTTCTGATTATCATTCATGGACGTTGATAGATTCTTCTATCTAGCAAGCACCTTGGATGGCATAGGGGGCCTTAACGTTAATGGCGAGGTTCAAACGAGAAAGGCTTACGGTGGATACCTAGGCACCAGAGACGGGAAGGGGTATCAAAGCGACCGAAATGCTTCGGGGAGTGAAATAAGCATAGATTCCGGAGATTCCCGAATAGGTCACCCTTCGAACTGCTGCTGAATCCATGGGCAGGCAAGAGACAACCTGGCGAACTGAAACATTATTAGTAGCCAGAGGAAAAGAAAGCAAAAAGCATTCCCGTAGTAGCGCGAGCGAAATGGGAGCAGCCTAAACCGTGAAAAAACGGGTTGTGGGAGAGCAATACAGCGTCGTGCTGATAGGCGAGCGGTTGTGGAATGAAGCTGCACCCTAGATGGCGAAAGTCAAGTAGCCGAAAGCAGCACTAGCTTACGCTCTGACCCGAGTTGCATGCGGGCACGTGGAATCCCCGTGTGAATCAGAAGGACCACCTTGCAAAGGGATAACTATACCTGGGACGATAGCGAAGTAGTACCGTTGAGGGAAGGTGAAAGAAACCCCATCGGGGAGTGAAAAACGAAATGAAACCGGAGTCCCAAGCCGTGGGAGGAGAATGTGATTTCTGACCGCGTTGCCTGTTGAAGAAGAGCCGGCGACTTCATAGGCAGTGGGCTTGGTTAAGGGAAACCCAACGGAAGCCCGTAGCCGAAAGCGAGTCTTCATAGGGCGATTGTCACTCGCTATGGACCCGAACCTGGGTGATCTATCCATGACCAGGATGAGCTTGGGTGAAACTTAAAGTGGAGGTCCGAACCGACTGATGTGAAGATCAGCGGAGAGTTGTGGTTAGGGGTGGAATGCACTCGAACACAGAAGCTAGCTGGTTCTCCCCGAATGCGTTGAGGCGCAGCAGTTGACTGGACATCTAGGGGTAAAGCACTGTTTCTGCGGGCCGCCGCGAGGAGCGGGTACCAAACGAGGCAACTCTGAATACTAGATATGACCAAAAATAAGAGGGATCAAGTCGGCCGTGAGACGATGGGGGATAAGCTTCTCGTCGAGAGGGAAACAGCCCGGGATCCCAGCTAAGGCCTAAATGACGCTCAGTGTACAGAGGTAGGGGTGCAGAGCCAGCCAGGAGGTTTGACTGAAGCAGCCACCATTGAAAGAGTGCGTAATAGCTCAATGATCGAGCGCTCTTGCGCCGAAGATGAACGGGGCCTAAGCGATCTGCCGAAGCTGGGATGTAAAAAGCATCGGTAGGGGGGCGTTCCGCTAGAGCGAAGCCCCCGCGCAAGCAGGTGTGGACGAAGCGGAAGTGAGAATGTCGGCTTGAGGAACGAAAACATTGGGTGAGAATCCAATGCCCCGAAACCTAAGGGTTCCTCCGCAAGGTTCGTCCACGAGGGTGAGGCCGGGCCTAAGATCAGGCCCCGAAAGGAGTAGTCGACTGGAAAACAGGTGGAAGATGACTGTACTACACCCGGTGGTCCGAGGGAAGGAGGAGGCTAGGTTAGCCGAAGGATGGGTATCGGGTGCAAGGACGCAGGTGACATTGCTTTTCAGGGTAAGAGGGGTAGAGGGAATGCCTCGATGCCAATGTCAGAGTACCAGGCGATAGGGCGGCGGAAGTAACCATGCCATACTCCAGGAAAAGCTCGAAACGACCTTCCAACCAAAGGGTACCTGTACACGAAACCGACACAGGTGGTAGGTAGAGAATACTAGGGGCCGAGACAATCTCTCTAAGGAACTCGGCAAATAGCCCCGGAACTCGGAGAGAAGGGGTTTGCGCCTCCTCACAAAGGGGGTCGCAAGTAGTGACCAGGCCCGGCGACCCGGTTTACCAAAAAACACAGGTCTTTCCGCAAAGTCGTAAGACAGTAGGGGGCTGAAGTGCCCAGGCCGGAAGGTAAAGGAAGTTGGTGGACTGAGGACAGGGGAGCGGCGACCGAAGCCCCGGTGAACGGCGGCGTAATATAACGGTCCTAAGTAGCGAAATTCCTTGTCGGGTAAAGGGTTCCGACCCGCACGAAAGGCGTTAACGATCTGGGCACTGTCTCGAGGAGAGAGGCTCGGTGAAATAGACATGTCTGTGAAGATGCGGACTACCCGGCACCGGGACCAGAAAGACCTTGAAGCTTTACGTCCCTGGGATTGGCTTTGGGCCTTTCCTGCGCAGCTTACGGTGGGAAGGCGAAGAAGGCCTCCTCCGGTGGGGGCCAGCAATCAGTGAGGATACCACTCTGGAAGAGCTAGATTCTAACCTTGTGTCAGGACCTACGGGCCAAGGGGACGTTCTTCAGGTAGACAGTTTCTAGGGGCGTAGCTCCCAAAAGGTAACGGAGGCGTGCAAAGGTTTCCTCGGGCGGACGGAGATTGGCCTGAGTGCAAAGGCAGAAGGGAGCTTGACCTGCAAGACCCACCCGTTCGAGCAGTACGAAGTCGGCCTTAGTGATCCGACGGTGCCGAGTGGAGGGCCGGTCGCTCAACGGATAAAAGTTACTCTAGGGATAAAAGGGCTGATCATTCCCAAGAGTTCACATCGACGGGAAGTTGGCACCTCGATGTCGGTCTTCGCCAGGGGGGGCTGTAGTATGTTCCAAGGGTTGGGCTGTTCGCCCATTAAAGCGGTTGTGAGCTGGGTTCAGAACGTAGTGAGACAGTTCGGTCCGATATCCGGTGCGGGCGTATAGAGCATGAGAGGACCGTTTCCTAGTACGAGAGGATGGGAGGACGCACTTGGTTGTACCAGTTACGTGCCCACGGTGGGTAAAACGCTGGTGTAGCAAGGTGCGGGAGCGGATAACTGATGAAAGCATCTAAGTAGCAAGCCCACCCCAAGATGAGGCTTCTTATTCGACTTCCCCAGAGCCCCGGTAGCACAGCCGAGACAGCGACGGGTCTCTGTCCCTGCGGGGATGGACGCGACCAGAGTATTGCGAATCCAGATAAGGTCACGCGAGGACGAGCCGTTTATCATACGATAGGTGTCAAGTGAAGTGCAGTGATGTATGCAGCTGAGGATCCTAACAGACCGAGAGATTTGAATCCTTGTTCCTACGACGACGTTCAATTCGATCAGGCATCTCGCCATCTATTTTCATTGTTCCAAACTGTTGACAACATGAAAAACCCAAAGCCTGCACTCCCTCTTAATCTATCCAAAGGGAGGAAGGGGCAGAGGTCTTGGTGCCCTTCCAGTCAAGAATTGGGGCCTCACAATCACTATCCAAGATGCTTTCTTCATGCCTTTTTCGTTCATTGTTTGGTTCGATATTCTGGGTGTCCTAGGTTAGAGGAACCACACCAATCCATCCCGAACTTGGTGGTTAAACTCTCCTGCCCGGTGGACGCTTACTGCTAGGGGAGGGTAATGCGGAAAAATAGTCGGACGCCAGACATGATAAAAAGATTAACACCCCGTAGTTTACTTTTTTACCATATTGGGAAATATGAAAGAGATAAAAATAAAAAGGCAAAGGTCTCTTATTCAAAACCAAATTATGACAATATCTCTCTAGCCTTCCCACACATCGGAAAAGCACGTGTCTTTCTATAGATACGAGAGAAACGCGCTTTCCATCTTCTTAACCCGAAATGAAATGGCTGAGGAGAGGAAAGGTTCTTTGAGGGTACTCCCCGGGACAGATCGTGGAGACGGGTGGGACGGTAGCTCAGAGGATTAGAGGCACGTGGTACGAACACCGGGTCGGGGCGTCGATCCCTCGCTCGCCCACAACCTTCACTTGGGTCGAAGTGGAATGGCCCTACTTTTTTTTTATTTATCGTAAAGATTCGATCATTAAATATAGTAACCAAGACCGAATACAGCATTATTTGTGTTTACTCCCCGTAAAACTCTTCCTCAGCCAGGCTTGGCAGACGAATAGGCAGACAAGTACAAAGGTATTGTAGCATAGAAAAATGCGTTCATCGTCAGTGAATGTTTGCTAGCGGTAATTGTGGGCCTAGCGGGAAAATCGATGACTGCATTTTTGATGCACTGCTAGTACATCATCTGAGGCAATTCTGAATGGCTAATTTACAGGGATTGATCCAGGATCTACGCCGAGGTATTGACGGCGATTCTCAAAATATCGTAGAACAGATGTGATACGATGAGATATTGAATGAATAGAAACAAAGACAGCGAACGGGTTACCTACTCCTCACGGTCAAAGCGAGCCCTTTAATTTCCAATTCTTCATTCGTTAATTAAGAATGAATCAAATCTCCCCAAGTAGGAGTCGAACCTCACGGACCAGTCAGGTTAACAGCCCGACCGCTCTACCACTGAGTACTGAGGAACAACGGAGATTCGACATCATAGAGTCAAACCCCCGTTCTCAACCAGGAACAAATGAGTCCGAAGCTGCCTTCGTAACTCCCGGAACTTTCTCGTAGGGCTGTTCCAGGCTCAATTTCATAGGGAACCTCCAAGTGGCTCTCTTCATTATATTCCACGATATCCCAATTACATTATTAATTATCCCTTGGTGTCATTGACATAAGAGATGTCATTTAATAGGTATATCCGTTTTATATATGGAAGTTAAGAAATTCATCAGATAATAATCAAGAAAGAAATTGTACTAGCAAAGAAAAAGGGGGTTGTGATGATTTTAAATCTTTTCTACGGGGTAATTTATTATATTAGACATGAACGTGAGATAATAAATTCGGCGTTTTGGGCGGACTCTAGTCTGGATTTTCTGACCACATTCGCCATAGGGCACTCTTATATCTTCCCTCGAGCTCGGGGTTATGGAAGAAGGAACCGAGACGGAGGTTGGTATCAGCAACACGGTGGTATTACGGGCAGCTCATGAGGTCATTCGATTAGTGCGCCTATGCATCTAGCATTGGTAGACCTCATACAATAACGTCCTGTTCACCCTATCTTTTGTTTATTTCTTCTGGACAATCACAAAACTTTTTTGATTATGGGTTCTACTACAGAAATTCAAGGCGTAATCTCAGCATTAATGTGTATTTATGATAATCTCATTTCAAGTATTCAACCATTGCATTTTACAAGTCAACGTTAGCCCGTTAGTCACCATTATGTTTCATGCAACAACAAGATGTATTTGTAACAAGTAGTTTTATTGGTGGTAATTGGTTAACATCTTTTCATGAAATGGGTTGGATTGTATTATTCTGGATACGGCAAAATCATTCTATTCGATCTAAATTAATAGGTAACCTGCTAAATCTAATAAGGTACTTTGTCAGATGAGACAAATCTAATGGCTCGATTTTTTAGTATTCTCTGATTTTAACCTGTGTCTACATTAGGCAGAATTGGCCGCTCGCATTGTCACTAAGAAAGGAAAGAAACCTCAGAAAGTCAGACGAAAAGTCAGAAAAGTTCAGGAAAAGAGAAAGAAAGGGGAGAAAAGTGAGGAAGAAAGCGATGTGTAGAAACGTGAGGGAAGGAAAGCGATCTGTCGAAAGTGAGGAAGGAGGAAAGCATGTGTAGACAACAACTTCGAAAGGAAGGAGACTAAAACAGGAACACGAGGGTTCCCCGAAAAAGACCTTCCCTGATTCGGAAGAAACGGGAGGCGCGGACAAAATAGAGAAACGGAAGAGATCTCGAGTGAATGGAAAGGAAAAAAACAAAGCATGAATTCCACTTGCACACTTTAAAGACACATGCGATAAAGATAGCCAGTTTACGGAAGATTCTTATTCTGGATACCTATCAAGAAATTGGGCATGGGAAGACTCTGAAGAAGAGAAAAATGAACAGACTTTTTTGCTTGACTTGGAAAAAACCTATTGTAACTGT
>PYDT01002165.1:0-12987 GCA_004837865.1 Musa balbisiana | reverse complement strand
TGATATCATGATAGTTTAGCTCCATGTAAAAATGTCATTATCGAGAAAGCTCTCCAAAAGGAGAACTGCTACTAAGGACACCTTAAGAAATTCGAGGTTGGTAGTCAGTCTTTGAATATTATCCTTACAATAAGGTCATGTTCCTAAAAGAATGGAATCGGTTTGTGAGAAGTCCTCACCAAAAATCCAACCACTTCATTAAAGCCCTATCTTATATGTTCGACACCAAAGCAAATGCAACTTTTTTTGCAACATGGACATAGAACTTATCATTGTCCATTGCAAGCAAAGTTCGTCCAACATTGTAAACTCTATGCAACATGATAAACAATTTTAAATCATTGTTTGAGGCACCCAAAAGTAAATGGTACCCCGATAACTCCAATAATCCAAACCGTTGAGTCAATTTGTATTCTAATAATTTCGAAATGAAAGAAAAGAAGTGTTTTTAAAAACACTCTTTTTTCATTCAAATATTGAATCCTCACCAAAGAAAAAAATGGGCCTAATTAAGAAATTATTACCTTTCAACAAATATCGATGTTTTTTTCGAAAATTGTAATGACTAGAAGAGCGACTGTAATAATGATCCGCATTAATATAAAAGAGCCGCTGCATAGCTTAAAACATCATACTTACGTGCATCAGTACACCACTGAGATTGTAGAGCAGTACTAGATTGCGATTGATGCATTTCAGTTAAAAAACCCCGTGCAAACCCTTGTGTAAAAAATGGTTACTTGTGCGGTTATTGTGCTAAATCATTTTATGGTTCCCCCATCTTGGAAATCATATGAAATAAGGAGAACTACACGAAAGGAAGATTAATGACTCGTATAATTACTTAATGGAAATGTCCTGAAGAAAACCCAACGAGAAATAATAATCCTGTTATAGAGAAAAAAGTGGCGATCACCCTTTTTCCATGAAATCACGGCAATCCTACGATTTCGCGGACTAATAAGATCATTAAATGAATCGTAATACATGAAATTATCGAAAAAGAGATTATGAGTTATATATGTTCTAAAGTTGTAATATCATAAAAGGGGGGTCCCATAGAGAATTGAAATCGAGAATGGATACATTATAGATTAGAGGTGCGTTGTGTTATTTTAGAGGATGTATTTTTTCTAGGATGATAGGGATGCCGCCACTGACTCGAAACCGAGATGCTCAGCACTGTTCTAAGAGCAGCGTAGCAGCTGTCTACACAATTTTCACCATGGCGGCTTACTTGAAATATAGATAGTCAAATTCCAGTTGAATCGTCGAGAATCAAGGATTGATTATAGTTTAGAACATTAGAATCGTAAATAAGATTTCATTTAAATTCTATTTTAATCTTTCATTCAATCTATTTGAATCTATAGTCAAAAAAATATCTGTAGTGGGACATTGTAAGATTAGTTGTAATAAATAAACTTTCGCCCCGTACTAGAACTAAGTTTCTTCCAAAATCAGTTAGCACCACCGTCAAGTAGTTTTGTTTGTCGGTCGAGGTTGAGTATAGAAAAACAGAATTGTTCCTTTTATAGTTTTTTGATGCGTTTTGATTTACTCCCGAAATTTTATTTCACTAGATTCAAAACAAAATGAAAAAAGATTTTTTTTTTTGCAATGAAGAAAATTAAAATAACCAGGATTAAAATTTCATAATGATAGTACCACCAATTTCATTCAGTAAATCAAAGTAGAATTTGAAAAATTTCTAACGATTCGAGCACCTTAGTATCTATGCCTTGTACCATTAGAGTGTATACTCTCATATATATATTAATGGTATAAGATTTACCAAACATAATGTTGGTTTTTGTTAGGGATAAAGAAACAAAAGGAATTTTTCATTCTATCGTCATCAACTCTACTTTTCCAATAGAAAAATATTTTTCTATTGTGAAAAGTTAGATAGAAAAAATATAGAATTCGATATACATACCTGTATTCTACATACCACATCTACATAAACAAACAGCTAGTGTAACTCATATTGATATGAAGAGGGTCAATACATGAATTAATGTGAAGCGTTATCTTAAAAAATTCGAAGTTTCGAGTTGTCAATTCCGATTATTCCACGACTTTATAGTGTTTGTCTGCACAAAAAAAAACTTTTTGAAACGTCCGGTGGAAAACGATTAGCTAAGGAAAAAGAATTTACTGCAGCTAAAAATCCTTTTTTTTTCCAATATTTTTTACGAATAAGTTTTTTTTTTGGACATAGAAAGTACGCTGTTTGGGGACTGCCATTCAAAAAGGGTACCAGTTTTATCGTTGTATGTGAAGACATGTATTGTTTTGTTCAAAATGGATTGTTCTTTTAGTCAGTATCTAACTTATCCCGGGTAGAATAGTTTTTTAAAAAGCATTTTCAAATATTATTTAAAACCTATTAAAAACAAATAATTTTATTAAAACATATTATTATTTAAAAACATATATATTAAAACCAAAACAACATAAATATTATTATGTATTAATTACGCATATGTATGCATCACATATCACATATACACAAACACTAGGATAAAAAATACAAGTAGAGAAAGGAAGGAAATTTTTTGGAAAAAAGAGTTTTTTGATTAATTGTTAAGCGCCAGATGGCTATGTTGTCATTCAAATTACAATTCAAATAGTAGTTAAGCTGTAAACAAAGATAGTGCTTACCCAATAAAGCTAACCTCAGTATCTTTATTTCAGTTCTATACGAAGTAAGGAGATCTTCAGATCACATAAGTTTTCCTTATGTATTGGAATCCAATCAAAAATACAGTGTTCCTTAGTGTAGTGGAATCCAATCAAAACATAAGTTTCCTGATTGTATGGACCAAATCAATTCAGTTTCAGAAGAGTTACAGAGGGAGTAGGGATAACTACTATAAAAAACTGAAAAAATAGGGATACACTAGGTCCCTTTGTATTTAAATTAAATATGGAGCATAGATCTATATAGAATAAAGTACTCCTTTTGATATAACGCTTTTTTCTTATATCATTTTTTATTATACATATATAGGGCTATAATTACCAGAATAGAAATATTTTACTAAGACTAGACTAGAATGTAGAATGATTAACAATTTCATTTGTTTTTATGGAACTACATATAAATATGCATGGAATAATACCTTTCTTCACAGCTTAAAGTTACTGTGTCAAATTTAGGATTGGGATTCTACTGATTCCGACAGCACAAACAAGATTCGTCGTAGATGGGCATTTACTAGTGTTTTACTGTTAAGTATAGTATGGGGTTTTACAGCAAATGTACCATTCACCAAATACATGGTAAGTTCCCATTCTATCAATATCTAGGTCTTGGGCCAGCAGATAATGATTTTGCCTTAGAGTTCGGATATTTGATCGGACCCACTTAGTTCATATGGACAATACTAATTACTCCTGTTGGAATCTTGGTTCTTATTTATAGTGACCAATTAGATGTCTCTCACGATCAAGGAAATCTGAGATTTTTGGCTACTTGAGTTTGGTCCAATGCGGGCCATGTGGGAGCTTCGTTACCAGTTCCAGCATTTGATAAAAATTAATTTTTTGGGAACTTTGGGATGGTCCTATTATTAATAGGATTTGGTTCCCCCACGACCGAATGCAGCAAGTGCTTGTCAAAAAGCTGTGTAAACACTCGTGTGAGGGGAATTTTGTTTATTATGGAATTTTAGGTTTTGTATTGGATAACAGGTAGTTAGAGAGATTTCGGGATTTGTTCGAGATACTAATAAGGCTGATCCAGAATAATGGGGGTCAGTTCTTATTTGCTACTTTGTGTGCTCTTTATGATTCAGGGCAGTTGCTAAATCCGCCACAATTCCCCTTAACGTTGGTACCCGATGCCATGGAAGGCCCAACGTCCCATATCGGCTCTATACACGCTGCTACTATGGTAGCGCAGGAAATTCTTGTACGCTCGACATTCTCCGTTTTTCATAGCTCTTACCTAAGTAATGAATTTCATATCTGAATAGGGTTGTATAACAGTAACTAAGAGGAGTACTTGGCGTCTCTGCTCAGCAGAGATTTTGGGTAAAAAGAAGTTAGCCGATTCTACAATGTCTAATTGCGGTTATAGTATTAGCTCTAGGTTAATAGGTTCTTATCGAAGCTGCTGTATGACATTTGATCACTCATGCCTATTCTAAAGCTTTATGTTTGTTCGGGATCCGGGATATATTTATTCCATTCAAATGGAACCTATGTTTGTCGGATATCGCACAGAAAAAAGGAGTGTCAGAGATATGGTCTATTGGGGTGGTTTAGAAAGATATGTTAATTACAAGACTACTTTTTTATTTAGGTACACTTGCTATTTGCGGTATTCCACACTCTTGCTTGGTTTAGGTCCAAAGATGAAAATCTTAATGAGAGTTGGTTTATTTCACCAATTTTCGCAATAATAGCTTGTCCACAAGCAGGATTGACTGCTTTGAAGTATGTTCGGGGGTATTGGAATACCTTGATGGACATTTGCGCGTTGCAGTTTCAAGGATTACAGTAGCACAAATAAATACGTTTAGTCATATTCAAATTATCTCTATGGGGAAAGGAGTACCCAAGCAGTCAATAGAAATTTACCTTATCAACAATGAAATAATAAGGTCTTCTTTTTTCAAAGGATATGTTATAATATTTGATAAAATCTAAAAAAAATGCATACGATGCTTTAATACTTCTTTCGAAAAAAAGTACAACTTACAGTACCCTCGCGAAGTGGCATACTATGCTATTCCTCTGCTTATAATGGTAGTATTACTTTGTTTGTTGGACAATAGGAAGTCATTTGGATCAAGGAGTAATAGATTTGGCTATTATAAAATGGTTAACTCCAAGCACAAACCTTTGCCATCCAAGATAGCGAGTAATTCGAGGGGATGGTATGAATTTTTTACAAAATGCAATTTTTACAGTAAGTATAGCATATTCGGGACTATTCATCCGCAATATATCTTATATGGGTCTGCTTATTCATTTTTCGGAATTTTGAACTTTATCAATTAATTGTAAAAGGTGGTCCTAAAGAATTATCTTGGACAAATCAAAAATGGATATACAATGGGTCATATAACGTGGGTACATGGACATTTTTTTGGATACTAAGGGTTTTTAACAGGGTATAAAGGGGATTAACCAGAATAACTCAGTTTTTTGATAGATAGAAATTGATGGAATTACAAATGGGTTGGCATTGGCAAGTTTTTTGATAGGGGAAGAATCAAATTATTGGGAGGGACGAAATCTCTTCTAGCTATTCCTTACTTATTTATTTATGCTATCAATACGTTATCATTTTTTATTTTTTTATAATTTTTTTTTTTTTATGTAGAAATATCTCTTTTTTTTTATACCTTAACATGATCTATATTAAGTAATCCTTTGTGCACTTGGTGTTCCTAACCCGTACCCATCCACTGATTGTTGATTTGATCTAACTCGGAGCATGTATAATATAATATCAAGACAGTAATGGAAAAACTCCATACAAGTTGTATTCGTTGTACCAACCGTTCAAAGATATGAGGACTTATGAAAGAATCTTAATTTGGGGTACAGTTTACAATGCTTATGTTTACTGCAACTTATTCTTGTACATATGAATGAGATTTATCTCTTACGCAAAAGTCTACGTTGTTTTGTTTCACTCATATAACTAATCTGGGTTTAAACTCATTGACCCGAATGATGAATAAAAAATAAAATACCTATCAATACATTACATTCAACTTCTTTCCTTTACTTCTAGGAAAGAAGTATAAAGGTCATGTTCAACGAATCCAACGTAGAGATATGATACACAAATCGAGTTAATGGTTTTCATAACTAATGATGAGCAGCAGCTCGTAGACCACCTGAAAAAGGATATATTTATTATTCGTCAGGATCCGCAATAGAAGCCAATAGGAAGCATACTTGAAATGGCGACCCATAAAAAACACCTATAATGAGATCGCTAAAATGAGGCGATCCCAAAAGGAATTACTAAAGAACTTAGAGAAGGATAGGACATATAGACGGTCAATACTAAACAACAGACATATCCTCTAGATGGAGAAGGTCTTCTTAACAAGTAGTTTAGTTCCATCTGCTAGGCTTGAAGAATTCCAAGGGGGCGGCTATTAAGGCCCAAATACGGGTGTATCCCGCTGCAGATATTTCTCTTTCTAGCACACACCAAACTTAATGTACCCCTATTGTAATAACCAATATGAAGGGTCAAATGCGTACAAAGATCCAATGGAGTCCATATACTTCTTTTAAGGATGTCCGATAGAAAAAGATGATAGTTTGTACTTCTGTCGTATCAATTTCATTTCAACGATTCAACCCCTCTCCATAATGATAGCTATACTACCTAGTATGTCATGATATAGCAATTTCATTCTTTAACTAGCTGAGGAAGAATTGAGCAATTTAGAAGCCGGGCGGGTGGACGAATTTCCATCGCAAGGAAAACACTATTATCTCCTATCACATAAATTCCTAATTCCCCTTTTGGGGCTTCCTACTCTCACGGCAAAAGTTCTTGTTTTCGACAATTCAAAATTGGGTGAAGTTTTTTACTAATAAATCTATATCACACATACTCCATTCGGAATGTTTTGCTCTACAAAGCGTTCGGGACTTCTAAATTCTCTAGGGTCCTCCCGGAAATTCTTGCTAGAGCCTGCTTGTTATTTTATAGATTCCTCCAATTGGCAAGCCGATCGTAGCGAAATAGACGAGCTAAGAATCTCCTTCTTTTTGCCATTGGACTCCAAATCGAATCATGTAACACGTCAGGTAATTATTCAATTTACGAAGTCCCATTGTGGTTCCAGAAGTCCGTATACTCGGTCTGAATAAACACAATGTTCATTGCTTCCTCTACACCAATAATGCCCACTACATTCGACTCGACGTCCAAAAAAAGGGGACTTCGCCGTAATGAGTTTTGATATCAACAATTCCTGTAAAAATAATCGCAAAATCCAAAAAACATTATCGAAATCAGCCAGAAGGTTAGATCTGCAGATCCTCCTCCGATGCGGAATTAATGATGATCATTCGCATAACTGTGGCGGTTCGAATAAATCATATCAATTCCGCTCTCTTGAAAATAAGAAAAAGGGGAGTCTGCGCGCCGATATCCGCAATAAAAGGCCCAAGCCATACACAAATGAGAAGCTATTACGGATCAGCTCCCGGCATAAGTACTTATATAGCTCGACCATTTAGGTACTTGAACATGTTCCGTGTTCTGGTGCATTTTAACCGTTAGTGCTCGGTGGAACATAGTAGCTTAAATAATCCCAACGGTACATAAGGCAGATATTGTATAATGTTCGGTTGCCGCTATTTTTCCATCCCCTGTGTACATAGCCCCATATGGGTCACAGTCAATAACATCTTCACCATCGAGAGTAACGATAAGTCGAAGAACAACCATTGCATTGTGGGTGTGAGGACCCATATTAACTATCATGAATCTTTTTTTGTAGCCGGTACAGGTCATATCTTTTTCTCCTTAATTTATTATTTCAGATTCCTCAAAAAGGTAGGGAGGTTCATCAAAATAAAAAATCTAATAACTATATACTAATTCAAACGATTTTAATTACCATTTTTTGGCTCCCGGAATATCCACACTGGTCAATTAATTTCTTATAAACGCGCTATTTTCTTGACAAAATAAGGCAGCAGACTGGACGTTTTCTCAGACTTTTTGTTAGACCTCTTTGTGATAAAAAATCGCTTTTGTCAATTCCAAATGTGCAAGAAGTCTTTTCGTACTTATTGGTGAAACTTAATACTTGAAATTCAAACAGAACCCCTGTTTCTTCTTTTTCTTTCTGTGGAAAAGAAGTGAAATGAATGAATTTATTTGACCATAAAACTTTTTTACTATTTCTGTTCTTTCTTTTCCATGCCATGGATTTTTCCGATCAGGAAAAATAAATAATAATTCTTATATTATGTCAATTTTTTTTGATTCTAGTAAACGCCAAAAAAATTTTAGATTTATCCGTTTCTATATAAACAAATTTTCCATTTTGATTTAGATAGAAAGGAAAAGGGTTAATATATTTAGAAACGGATAAATATTTCTGCATTTACGAAAGGAGAATGATTTCTTTGCCACCTAAAAGATTCTGGAGATTTCTGTTAGATCAATTGAATTGATAACAAGTAAACGTATCCAGTACCAGAAACGTAAACCAACATATGGCGTAACATCTTTCGGTTTATTTACTGAAAACGCATTGATATATAGGAAATAACTAATTACACTAATCTGAATCGGGGATAATACGTCTCTGACATACTGAAAAACGACTTACCATGATGTATCAACCAATAGCGATTAGACAAGCTAAATCTTATAATCGGTAATTGGGCCAAAGAAACATTTGCATTAATGAATTTATTTAAATCCGATTAAGACGTTTGTCCGCATTCAAAAATTGTTCGGAGTGTCTTATGTTGTTTTCGTTGCAAATTACTGGATTCTATTCCACCAATATCCCGATTATTGAGAGTGGAAAACAATAGAATTCTCAATTCT
Source organism: Musa balbisiana (assembly GCA_004837865.1). Lineage (NCBI taxonomy): Eukaryota > Viridiplantae > Streptophyta > Magnoliopsida > Zingiberales > Musaceae > Musa > Musa balbisiana. The sequence continues at coordinate 4,433 of PYDT01002165.1, read as the reverse complement.
CTACGACGTCTAGGAGATAGAATATTTTCAGGAACAAAGAAATTATAATGATCTTGATCCCCATTCACCAAAGATATTGCCATGTCGGCCAGGGGATTTTTTAAAATTCTTCTTATCAAACATACTTTTTCTTATGTATTTTCATTAATTTGGTGTTTACTCTTATCGACCAATGAAATACTTATGGTGTTGATATATAATGAATTTTCCATCCTCTTAAAGATATGAAGAATGGTTCGATAATTAATATTCCCTTTTATTAATTCTGTAAGAGCTTATCTTTCTGAATCCAGCATTACATACAGATGTATCTCTCCTCTTTGAATCAGGATATTTAATTGCCGGGATTATCAATCTATAACGTAGGGAGACAATATAATCCTAACAGTCTTAAAATTTTTTGATTCAAGGGGGTCATCCCATTAATTTGAAAATAAAAAATTTTTTCAGGAAACAATCTAGTTTCCTTCCTTATTGTTTTCTTTTTTTCTTGGATTGTTTTTTTTTTTGGTACCTTTTTAAGGTTTTTGATCTCGTGCAATCCTCTTCAGGAGATTCCTTTTGGTTTGTTTTTGGGGATCTGATACAAGATTGATTGACCCTCTGTTTCTGGTTGAATTTGAAATTCTATTGAACGAATCTTTGATGTTTTGATTTGAACTAATATTTTTTTCATTTTGATTTTGACTAATATTTTTTTCATTTTGATTTTGGACCTAAGATTTTTTTTGTTTTGACTAATATTTTTTTGATTGGATTTTGATAATATTTTTGATTTTGACTAATATTTTTTTGATTTTTGATTGTGACTAATATTTTTTTGATTTGGACTAATTTTTTTGATTTGATTTTGACAAATATTTTTTTGATTTTGACTAATATTTTTTGATGTGATTTTGACTAATATTTTTTTGATTTGATTTTGACTATATTTTTTTGGATTTTGATTTGACTCATATTTTTTTTCATTTTTTTGTTTGGACTAATATCATTTTCATTTTGATTTTGACTAATATCATTTTCATTAATAAATATTAGAAAAAGTAATTTGATTGGATGATCACGGTTTAATCTTATATGCTCAAAAGGTAACACAAATTCTGGGAAGAACCAACGGTTCTAGATTGATATGGTAGATAGAAAATTTCGATTCATGTCCCATCCAATCAAAAAATTTTTTGTGATGCTCTTAGGTCCTAGGATTTTTTATAAATTCGGTACCGAATACATATCGGTCAGTCCTCACATTCAACTATTGTTCTCAAATCATATGTTCTCATATCCCTATTGTTACTCAATATAACTATTGTTGCTAAGGCAAAAATGAAGAATTTATAATCCACAATATTTCTATCCGATTTTTATGGGTATCAAAAAATACCTTTTTTTAGGTAAAATCAATAGTTCATATTTTAGCAACATAAAAACGATGGGTTTTTCGTGTGTATGAGTCCTTACTATCCCCATAAATTAATATCATGTGATAAAAGATCATATCTGTAGTGTTTTTTTAATTTTCTTTCGCCTCGTCGATAAAATCCACTGCATAAAAATTTTCATTCAGGTAAAGAATTAATCGGTCTTTTTCTTTTTTATATGAATACAAGTTCATGGATTCTTATTTGAATAGTACAACGTTGATTGACTCTATTTCGCCATTTTTTCGGTACTCATCGAGCCCATTTGTTTTTACTCCGAGAAAAATTATCTTGATAAGACCCTTTAACCAGTTTTCCATTTAGCATTACAGACTTATTAATTGTTCTTATGCCTTGATGTGAATCAATATTCCTCGTGTCATACAATAATACTTTATCTTGTCTTAATAAAAGGATAGGTCCGTGATAGTGATATGGAATACGGATCTCAGGTGGCATGGTTGTTAAATAATTGGGTTTGTGACCATTTGGAAAATAAATATGATTGGGACAGGAAATAAGTGTGATAAGTGTTTAACATCATCTAATAGTAGGATTAGAAAGGACTTTTATAGTCGAATAATTCATTGTATCGGATCTGTTTTCATCAATTCCTTTTGATTTCTTCATCGTTGTAAAGGGATTCATTGATAATTGTTTTTAAAAGGTTGTGCATTAACCTTAGAAATTGTAACCATACATTGCAAGATATAGATGATATTTTTTCAATGAAAGATTTCATAAAATAATGTGATTTGCGATTAATCGGGTATTTGTTCTTTGAAGTATCTGCCAAATAGTTTTGTATTCGGTTTTATCCATGATAGGTGGAACTATTTTCTTTTGTCTTTTGTGATCCTTCTTTTGATTAATTATGTGATTGTCTTATCAGCAAGATCTTCATTTTTTTTATGAGTAAAATAATTTGTTCCAATGTCATAGATCGAATGACTGTCGATTCGTGAATCTCTGATTATTTTTTTTTTGAATCTTTTGAATTTTCATTTGGTCATGTACTTTTCCCTTTCCTCAATTCAAAATAAGAAATTGGTTCACTTTTCAAGTTTCTTCATTATTCGTTTCGCAACTAGAACTGTTCGTTTTAGAACTCGAACTATTGTTTTAGAACTAGAAACTATTCGTTTTAGAATCGTTTTAGAACTCGTTTAGAACTAGAACTATTTTGATGACCCTCTTGTTTTTTCTTTTGCAATTTTAGAGAGTTCTTTTTACTTTTCTAATTATTTTTTTGAGTTCTTATATATGGGTTCAAAAAAAGAAGGTGGTTCGGGAGAAACCAAAAGAAGGAAGTCCGTATTCCAACCCCAAATGTAAAAACCTAAAATTTCTTTTTTTCTTTTTTTTCATGGATCTCCATGAGAGATCGTATTTTAGAATCTTCGCAAAGTTTTAAACGAAAAAGGAAATAAAATCTTATCCTGAATAAATTATGTACCAATCTTTGGGATATTCGGTTTCTGATAATGGAAATACCATTATAGGTTGCATTAACAGTATTCTCTTTCCAGTCCTTCAATCCTCATCAACTCGGGGGAATTGGAATAATAACATACGTCCAATTTTTTAGATATTATTCAATGAAGGCCATACAATGTTTTTTCTAAAAAAAGATTGGTTTATCCGCATCAAACCTCTATTGCTTGAGCACATATAATGGATCCCAATTTTATGATATTGTATCCGTTCATCTTCCTCTTTTTTTTTCTCCTGTTCTTTTTTTTTCCCAGTGTTTGTCTCTTGCCTCTTCCTCCTCAAAGTCGGAAGTTCGGATTCTGGGTTTCCCCCACGGAATTCTAAAAATAGATGAATTATTCGATATCTATATCTATAAAAAGAAAAAAAAAAAGAACTATCAAAAAAAGAAAAAAAAAAAGGACTTGTCTATTCGATCCAAACAAAGCAGGGGAATGAAACATTGTTTGAAATATGCCCAAATAACTGTTTTAAGTCTTTGAGCACGGCATGGATCCTTGGATTATACCCGATTAAAATCGGTTGTGGAATACCGTATCAAAGCCACCTCTTCTGCGTCTGCTTGATCAATATTATCAGTATCGGTTCCGGATCCGGATTGTTATCAGTTATAGATCACCACGTTCGCTTGCTGAATAATGTCATATCTCCTCTGTTCCTTCTCCATTTCTGGTGATCAGTATTCTAATTCATCGGTCAATTTGTTATGACCGTCGAGGAAACCTTTGTACTGATTTCTTCTATTCCAAGGATTTTTTTTCAGGGTTGTTTGATTCATTTGGATGGTTGTAATTATGTCGAATACAAATCTAAAGGATTTTGCTTTACTTTCTCGAAGTAATCTTCTTCTTTTCACTAAAAATTAAAGACGAGTCATCGATTGACGTTAAGAAATTAAACAATATAATTAAATGATGATTTCTCATTCACGCGGATTCTTTTCATGTTCCAAATTTCGAGAATTTTTAGACATAGGAAAGAGCCCATGAATCTTAATTTATCCAAAACGTTTCTCTGGAATCTATCATCTTCTCTTCGTAGAAGTAATTAAATCATTTGTAGAAGTATTAAATCATTTGTGGAAGTAATTAATCATTCATGATTGTATGTGACTAGAATTTGTTTATTGTTGACAACGATACGGTCCGTTCAAAAAGGATCATACGCTTTTGGCAAGTATTTTGCTCATCTCACGTTGCATTAATTGGCTTTGTCAAGTATATCGAGAGCAAGAATATCCTTTCTTCTTCTTCTTCTTCTCGTCTTCTTCTAGAGTTTTTTATTCGACTTATTCAATTCATTGCTCAAGTAGTGTATTTTTTTTCGCTCATTGGTAGAACCCAAATAAATTCATATAGGTCGTCATGGGAAAATTTCTGTAATGTACAAAAGACATTTGCTTCTATCATTTCGAAAAAGTTGATAAATGGCGGATATGTAAAAGATATTATTTGTTTTCCATCACTTGACACGTATTAAAAAAAAATATTGTTGGACATTTCATTTTGTACACTATTTCAA
>PYDT01001187.1:0-12987 GCA_004837865.1 Musa balbisiana | reverse complement strand
TAAGTAAATAGAATTCATAAGAAGAAGAGATTCCAACATATCATAAGATTCGCGTTCTGAAAATCAGCACTGCTCCAAATCCAGAAAACAGACGGGATTCTAGGATATATCTTGGGGCAAATACTTTATGCATACCTCTTCGTTTAGCCTATCCCATACTGTATTCTCGTAAGAGAGACACACTGGCTAAAAATCGCCTGGTGCTTAAACCGCATAGGCCCATGGGAGCGTAAATAATTGTAACCATATACATAGGAAGACAGAGCAATGGAATCCCAACCTCGGTTTTGTATTTGTAAAGTTTCTTTCCTCGGCAATCAAAGCACAAAGATCTATGAACTAAACTCATGGTTGACTGAAACAATCAGAGAAACGATCTGCTGCACTTCTTGAATCGCGCACTTGGTATTTTATGAGGTATTTCAATGTACAATGAAATTTTTAAAGATTGACCTTGCTTGTTTATTCTGACACAAAAGAACCTTACCTTGTATGATTAACTAATTCAGGGGGAGCGGGGAGATACGACCCTTTTGGATTTGGAAAATGTTCAGAAGGTATCTCTCTGAAGTAGATGGTGATTGATAGAGCAATCTGATCATAATTTCCAGTAGAGTAATGCGTTTCGAACACAAAATTGTGATGGTAGTTAAAACACCGAGTTTTCCTGTGAGACACAGTTCTATCTTCAAAGATTTCTCCGAGATATTTTCTATTACGAAGTTTCGTTATAGAACTATAACCGCCTCTTGGTTTAGGTGGGCAGACGGCAATAGACATCGACAGGAATGTAGCTTATAGAATCCACGAACAGTAAAGTAAGAAATTGGCAGTACTGAACATCCCTCCTGTATAGTACAAGCTCCATAGCAATGACCATATTTTGGTTAAGGCATTTGCCTCATATAATCTTACTAAAGAGGAGCCATTTTCATTTGTTTTACGGTGCCGGCGGTTAAAATTAGGTATGCTTGTCTAGGACTCGATCTTTGGTACCAGTCCATAACGATCAAAGTCGAATCGCGAGCTATAATGAAGCAAATTCAATGAACAACAAATGGTACCGTATAAGCAGCGGCCATAAACTGGACGTCTTTCCAATTCGAAAGATCATTCAATTTAGTGAAAGAACTGAATTGGGAATGTTGTCAACTAGGGAACTCAATCAAAGTCATAACGGTTCAATGTAATCTTTTCCTTATTTTATTTTGGGGATTGTCTGAATATTCAGTTAAGACCATCCAAATGCTCCTTGTCGCCAGGCATAACTGAACCAAACAATTGGGATACGCACCAAAAATTTAAAGCTTTCGAGTAAATACAGATACACCCAAGACATCGAAACTCATTGCCATGGATAAAGAAAGACCGTTTCAACATCAAAAACAACAAAAATAGAGCAACATGTAAATAGCGGATTCGAATGGTACCAGCATCCAATGGGTTATTACCCGATTCATAACTAGAGAGCTGCTCTGGTCCTCACTAACGGCGGCTAAATACGGAAATTACAAAGGCCAAGATAGAAATAAACGCTTGATATATAGAAAGCCCCGAACATATCATATTCGTGAAGCAGAAACAGAAATGTACTCCTATAATGTGGAATATGCTGAATTATTCGATCGAACGGGAATTGTCATCATCCATAACTTCTATCTTAGGCGAACACGAATTGATTTTGATCAAATCAAACTGCCCTAGTTTAGAGTTGTTTGCTGTGGGCATGTTTTGTTTAAAGATTCATCTATGGAATCCACCTTACATTGATTGCGCATTATATTAGATTGGTGTAGAATTAGGATGCTCTACCACAAACAAAAATCTCCACTTGGTCTGGAGTTCTCTCTCCCTTAGAAAAAGGTAAATAAATACTAAAATACCTATGCCTATATACTATTCGCATGCCTATAACTATAAGAAACATCAATACAATATAATATAGTAAGTAAAGATCCTATAATAAATACTATGATAATATATTCATGAGATACTATGTTGCTTATATATAATCAACATAATGAGATAATAATAATTTCATTTCCATTTTTTAAAACTGAAATTTCAAATAGTCATAGTGGTAAAATGTCTAGGGATTTCTAGCAGATTATATTATTCGAAGTATTCCTTTTCATTAAAATCTGGGGATAGGATCATTGCTTCTATTGATTTGAGACGAATACTGAATACATAATCTAATGAATCCGAAAATGATTTTTTATCCTTTCTTGCCTAGATTTCATTTCATTTTTCTAATTGATAAATCCGTTGAATTGAGAGGGTGACAATAACAACTTATATTTTCTATACAAAAAATTGGAAAACTTGCGAACATGCTAACTATCCACCTACTCAGAAATAAATAGAAGAATCGAGTTATTCATTAGAGTTAGAAGAAGATTCATTCTATTCGGAACATCTCTAGTTACTAACAAAGTTACGATTTGCTCCGAATGAACCAAAATAACTTGTTTGTTTTGTTACTGGCAATACGCTTAATAACTTAATAATATAGGGTTAAAAAGACCAAGCAAATGGTGTAGATTCGCTACAAGGTGTGAAAAGGTTGTACAGCAAACCTATACTAGACAATTGCAAACTTAAGCAAAAAAAAGAGTGGAGTCGTTAATAGACGGAATCATACATGATTTACATAACATTTTCAAATAGAAAGAATCACCACATTATAGAATGATTCGACGGGACAAATCAATCCAGCACAAACCCACTCAACTCATAGATGATAGAAGAAGAAACGTTTAATATATTGAGATTTAGGGGGGGGCCCCAATTCGTTATTCTCCATTATCTCTGAATCAATAAAAAGGTTGCTCTTGTTAGCCCAACAAACGAATTATGATTAGTTAGGGGATCTCCAAAATACAAGACAAGACCCAAGACAAGAAAAGAATAGGTCCTAGACCCATGGGACTAGGGGATTAGACTTGGTTGGTCCCTTAGAAATGAAAACTATACTCTAAACATAAAAATATAATATATTAGGATTAGGGCTATACGGACTCGAACCGTAGACCTTGCGGGTTTTAAAAAGACAAAATGATTATTATCGAAATGATTCGAACTGTTTTCAAAGACCCAAACATGCATTTTGTGCATTGGGCTTTTCATCACAATGGTGTAAAGACAGTTAGTCCACCATATTTTTCGTTAGAGGAAGATAAGAGATGGTTCCATGTGCTCGATGTATGATTGTATTCTGATCATAGGTAGCAATACAAGTGTTTTAAAAGAAGGGTTTATTTGACTTAGGTCCTGCTTCGGCCTAGATCACCTAAGTTAAATGGAATACTCTATCGCTCCGATGCAACAGTCGAATATGAGACTTAATACACTTAAAGTTCATAGACGAAAGAGGTTATTTTGAGCCTATATCCTTATGCTAGCATTGAATGGGCTGGTATACCTTATCAACTTCAAACAATGCGGGTTCTAGTGATTGGCCGAAACTGAATTCGCGCCTGAATCGCGAACGAACCAAATTATTGGTCAGGAGATTGTTATCTTGTTCCCTCGAACCTATGGAGTAAGACATTGATTCTCAATAAGATCAATTATGTTAGTTGCATAATAGGCTCATGTGAAAAACGCTTGGCGCGCGTGTAAACGAGGTGCTCTACCAAAGAGCTAGAGCACTGTCATAGACACTACTTAACATATAGATAATTTCTTGTCAAGATGGATATTCCAGATCAACATCATACTCTCTGATTAGTTATTTTATTTACGCTAACAGCAACAGCTTAGTATTGCTTAGAACATAAATTCCACCTATAATCCCCGAAGTGATGGGTGATTTTTGTGGTGATAAATGACCTACTTACCAGTGGTGAGAGTATTGATTTCATACGGCGGGAGTCAATTTCTTCAAACCAATAGTAGGTAGAACTTATTAGATACCGGAGTCGATGAAATGATATCTAAAAGTTTTTCTTTTACCCCATCTTCTTTTTGTTTTATCAGATTAGGCTTGTTGTGTTTCACTTGGCAGAATCAAATGTAGTGTATAATAAAGAACTTTTTAAAAAATTCTCTTTGTAGTTTGATGTATTGACTGACTAGTAGGAAATAACATTGACAGCCTCTACTCGTGTCCTAGCTAGTCTGAGAGCTGATTTCCTTCAATTGCTTGTCTTACCATCAGCTCTCTCAAGTAGCTTCAGTATTTCAAGAGCTTGTGAGTTCTTGCGGATCAATGCAGTACTTATTCCGCATCCTTCTAAAATGGTGATCTCATATTACCTATTCTAGCCGGAACCACCATCAGAGACCCCGCGTTAACCATTGGTCGTGGTTGAGGCGGATTCCACAAGACCTATATCTCAGGCCGTGGCAGAGGGGCGTGGTGTGGTAATACGCCAATTGGGCCACTATTAGTAGATAAAAATTATTTCTTTCACTCTGAGTCAATATTCGCATTAGGAGTCAGTACACAAAGATTTAGGTCATTTCTTCATTTGCTCTCCTTTCTAAGTTTTTTTTTTTTCCCCCCATAGCTTTTCGCGGTAGCTTCATCGATGTGACCTACTAAATAAAAGGCTGTGCTCGGGCAAAAGGATGTCTACCTCTCCGGAAAAAGGACAGTTGAAACCAACTAATTGTGTCTGAAGACCAACAATTTTCCGGGAACCAGTAAATACTTATGCCACGAAGGAAGGGTTGGGGATAAGAAACGCTCGATTTTCGTTGTGCTCTTGCTTACGTTTAAACGATATTCTTCGGATATTCGTTTCCAACCCAAGAATAGTATAATAGTCCGAAGTCTTTGTAACGTTGTGAAGTTTGCTGAACTCTTGCGCAGTTTCATATGTTTTTCCCTCGCCAACGATCCGAGGTTGTAAACATAGTTGACGTTGAATCTAACGGATCCACTGATGGATAAATACCTTGGCAGCTAATCCTCTTGTAATAAGGTAGTAAGTAGCATCAAATGGCAAGTCGTGGCTGGAGCAGGGCGGTCAAATCGTCCGGGGTACCATAAACGGCTGGATCGAATTATAGATACCTATTTGGGTAGAAGTAATTCTTTCTTGCAAAGAACCATGTCTGTACTAAGGGTATGGCTTGATAACCCCACTGCAGAAGGCCTCTCCCCATAAGGCGGATAATTTGATCCTGCTGGACGAACGAAGAATTGGTCGATGATAAAGTACGTCTGTTAATTAACATCCCGGAATATTCCGCCATAGTTAGGGCCAGAAACCAACTCTCATACGAGCTCACGGCGTCATTCATTGAACATAGACTAGAGCTAATTTTGATTCTGCAATAGTTTTTTCATTAACTTACTCCGGGATTCTTCATTTCCATGTAAAGATCATATTTCCTCTCACGAGTACGTGCCTACTCGCCAATACAGAGACGCCTCCATGAGCTTGGCGATGTTGTGAATCAAGTCAGGATGAGTTTAACTGTTTTACTACTCCAGCTCCTCCAAAATAGTCCGATTTTTCCTCCACGGCGATAAAGGAGTTTAAAAGATCCACCACTTACTTCCTGTTTCAAAGATTGATCAATTTAGTCTCTAACTGGTAATAAAAAAAGGGGCGGCGTGCAGGTTATGAATAGGAGATGTTGTGCTAGATTATACAGCAGGACCTAAATTATCAACAGGCTCCCAAAGAACGTTGAAAATCGTCCGACCGGGTAGCATCCACGACTGGCACGCTTAGAGGAGCTCCCGTGTCATCACTTACATTCCTCTCATAAGTCATTGTAGCATATAGTACAGCTCTACTCCTGATATTTCCAATAGTGTTGTCCTCACAAGTCACATTAATTTGCGACGATGTATCTCTGACCCTAACTACCAAAGAGTTTATAAATATTAGGCATCTTGCCCCGAGGAAAACAACATCCAGTACCGGGGGCCAATAATTTGAGCGATACGCCTAGGTTTTGTCTTCAAGTGTGGAAACCGCAGCTGAAGGGGTAGGATGATTCTCATAATTATAATTAAAGTAAAGCTATGTCGAAAAAGTTTTTTTTGAATAGTGACCACTGCCCCAAGTCGAAAATAAATGTCCGATGCAGTGATCGGTTAATTCAATAAGAATAAAGGGAGTTAGCACTGATTTTGTGGTACCACCCACTCAGAATACGATTCAATCGTTTACTCATTCAATGAGTAAAGTTTTCAAGTTCAGCCAATCCTTCTTTTTTCAAAGAAATAGAAGTACATTGAAATCACGAGGTAAGTCCTATTTCATTCTCATCATTATAGAAAAAACATCCGTAATTGATTCTATGATTTATAGAATTCGAACCCGAACTCCATTTATGATTAATTATTCGATATAATTGGCCATCTGTTCTTTTTTCGTTTAATAGATATTGGATTTTCCGCTATCTATTCTTTTATACCCTTTTAGGATGAATTTGCCTATTTTCCACATCTAGGATTTGACATATAAAAAATATATCACTGTCAAGAGTGAATTTTTCTTAGTATTTAGATTTCAAAATAAGAGGCAACGACCATTTGATTTTATTGTACATTGCAAAACAAACATTGGGTTTTGTGGGTTGCGCCATATAGATCAAAGAGTATAAATAATGATGTATTCGATGAATCAATACCCAAATGCCTCCCCTCCCCCTTTTATCCGTTCTAATAATGAACCATTTCATTTAACAAACATTGCATAGTTGATAATATTAGTTTAATATTTTTTTCTCTTTTGTTTTTGAAACAATTGTCAAAGGTTTCATTCACGATAATTATATATCGAGTAGACATTGGCGTTGTAGAGATGGAGAATTCTTAATTCGAAGTTTGTAGGGGAGGGACTTCTGTCACCCCAAACGAGACTAAGCAAGTGTTGGATTTAAAGCTGGTGTTAAAGATTACAAATGACTTATTAAGACTCCGGACTACGAAGTCAAAGTACTGATATCTTGGCGGCATTCCAGAGTAAATCCTCAACTGGAGTTCCCGCCCGACGAAGCAGGGGCTGCGGGTAGGGCCGAATTATTCTATGGTTTACATGGACAATGTGTGGACTGATGGATACCAGTCTGATCGGTACAAAGGCGAGGTTGCTAACCACCCATCGAGGCGTTGTTGGGGAGGAAATCAATATATCTGCCTTATGTAGCTTATCCTTAGACCTTTTGAAGACGGTTCTGTTAATAACATGTTTACTTCCATGGGGGTAATGTTTTGGTTTCAAAGCCTACGAGTCTACGTCTGGATGAATCTGCGGATTTCCCACTTCTATCCAAAACTTTACAAGGCCCGCCTCACGGCTTCAGGTTTTGAACGAGATAAGGTTGAAACAAGTTGGTCGTCCCCTATTGGGAATGTATATTTTTTTAAACCAAAATTGGGATTATCCTGCCAAAAAAAAACTACGGTAGAGCGGTTTGATGAAATGCTCTACGTGGGGACTTGATTTACCAAAGATGATGAAAAAACGTGAAAATCAAAAGCCATTTATGCGTTGGAGAGATCGTGTGTAGTTTTGCGACGAAGCAATGTGTTTTAAGCGCAGGCCTAACCAGCCTCGTGTTGAATCAAAGGACCATACTTGAAGCACTCGGGTACAGGTGAAGAAATGTATGAAAAAAGGGCCATAGTAGTGCCCAGAGAAGTTAGGGAGGTTCCTATAGTATGCCTGACTACTGTAACTGGGGGTATTCAATGCAAATTAATAGCTTGGCTCATCTTGCCGTGAAAAAGTTTTCCCTACGTCCTTCACATCCATCGCGCAATGCATGCAGGTATGATTAGACAGACAAAAATCATGGGTATGCATTTTTTTTTTCCTGGGTTATTTTTAGTATTAAAGCATTTAAGTATGATGGTGGAGTTTATCATATTCACGCCGGCTACAGTAAGTAGTGTTAAACTGGAAGGGGAAATGTGAGGATGACTTTAGGTTTTAATTCGTTGATTATTACGTGAGATTATATCGAAAAAGACGAAGTCGCCGGAATTTCTTCACTCAAGCTTGGGTCTCTTATGCCAGGGTTCTGCCGTGCTTTAAGGGAAGGTTTCTAGTTTGAATTGCCGGCTCTGACCGAAAATCTTTGGGGCTGATTAAGTACTACAGTTTGGCGGAGGGGAACCTTTAGGACACCAGTGGGGAAATGAAATGGTGCATTAGCTAATAGGGTGGCTTTAGAGGCGTGGCTGTACAAGTAGTATAATGAGGGGCGGGATCTTGCTCTGGTGTGAAGGTAATGAAAGTATCCGTGAAAGCTAGCAAATGGAAGCCATGAAACTAGCCGCTGCTTAGTGAAGTATTGGAAAAAGAGATAAAATGCGACTTTTCTCGAACCAGTAGATTAAGCTGAATAAGAGAAAAAGTAAGTGTGCATAATTCAGTTAATTCCGTTGTTCTTCTACTGATTGCAATTAAGTCGGCCCCAATCTTTCTAAAAAAAAAAGATTGGGCCGATTGCCGAATAAAAAAAAAAGAATGAGCATTCTTATAACTATGTATTTGGCATATATCTTTTTATATGTACAGATGACAGATCTTACCATTATATACACGATAAGATCGACGAACCTAAACAACCCAATACTTCTATTGTTGTTGTTGGATCCATAGGATTGGATTACTTATGGATACTTGGGATGGTGGACTTTTTTTGGATATCTCCTAGTTTTCCGGCCAATAGATCAAGACAAGGGACAAGCTCCTATAACCATCCTATATATTGCTCTGGTTAGTTCCATGTTAAATAGAAACTTAATGATGGATTCTACGACAAAAAACTTCTTGTTTCTTATATAGGAAATAACAATTATCTTATTTCGATGGGAATTGTACATCCGGGAAGAAAGCTGTGGTTTTCTATTTTAAAATGGGAAAAAGATTTCATCAATATATATTGAAGTGAATTACCTCGGCTTCCACAAAGAGACTATTTTTTTACGTTATTTGATTTCTATCCAGAATTAAGCATACGATTAATCCTATCATTAGGATTGTACTTAATTAACGGAGTAAAGTATTGAAAGAACGAGGAAGTAGTGAAAGAAATGATTATCCATCGAATGTGATTGTATTCATCAAATAGGGGGTAAGAAAGAATTCGGGGAAAATGGTGGTTCGTTCGATTGTTCAACGAGAAAGTTAGACATAGTGGGGTAGTAAATCCATGGATAGTCTTGATGTGATGGACATACAGTAGAAGTGAACAATATTCTAACGATCGAGAAAAAGATTTCTAGGTTGGAATCATAGGGTAAGTATAGTTTCACACTGTTGAGTCTTTATTTTGAAATAAAGGATATTTGGCGTTTGTCTCTGATGGACAATTTTTAGTTAGGGATAGGAATGGTGACAGTACTCTGGATATTTTGATATTGAAAATCAGATTTGAGGTTGACAATGATGTCTTGTCTGACGTGAACTAGGAAAAAAAACTGGAGAGTTATTTGAATAGGGGGATAAGAAAAGAATCATACTATATCATTAAATGTTGATACCATCTAGTTGGAATAATCAAATAATTAGTTGCATTGATAGTGATCTTCGTTTTGATAGGCAGATGAAAGTTCTATTTTGGGTAATACAAAATTACAGTGGACAGTGACGATTTATAAATTCATGTATGAAAATAGAAAAATAGTAGTGAGAGCGGTAGGTTAGTAAAAGAACTAGAAAAAAGTTGCAATGATTTCACTGAAGAAGTAGAATTCCATGAAGACGTAGAATAAGATTTCCATGAAGAATAGAATAAGATTTCCATTGGAAGAAGTAGAATCAGATTTCCATGAAGAAGTCGAATCAGATTTCATGAAGACAGTAGAATCAGATTTCCATGAAGAAGTAGAATCAGATTTCCATGAAGAGTAGAACAGATTTCCAGAAGAAGTAGAATCGGATTCCATGAAGAAGTAGAATACAGACTTACGAAGAAGTAGAATCGAATTCATGAAGAAGTCGAAGCAAGGATTTCAATATAAATCAAAACTACAAACATTATGCGGATCACTGCGAAACTGTATGGATTCTTAAATTATAAAAAATTTTTTAAGTCACAACAATGAATATTTGTGACACAGTGTGGATACATTGAAAATGAGGAGGTCAGATAGAAATTGAACTTTCGATGATTCCGGAACTTGGGATCCTCTGAGATCAAGATATGAGTATCTATAGACCATTGATTTTGTTTCAAAAGAGGAACTCTTAGGAGATCGTAGCGATTGTTATCAAAGAAGGAAAGGTTAAGCTGATGCTATTCAAAAGCATAGGTCAAATAAATGGTATTACCGTAGCAATGGCGTTATGGAGTTCAGTTAGGGGAGGTAGTATGGGATCCGTTAGTTAGTAGGCGAGAAAACTGACTCGTTGAGCGAGTAGTACTCATCACTCGACTGTCATATGTGTGTGCTTCTGGAGGAGCAGATGAAGAAGGGAAGTTAGTGCTGGAGGCAAATGGCCTAAAATACGTCTGCTTCATCTAATTATCAATCAGATAAAAAGTTATTCCTATGTGATCAATTCGTTACATCTACTAACACTGGTGGCGTAACAGCCAGTTTTGGTATTGTGGGGGGATATCATTTCATGATGAATCCTAACGCCTACATTGCATTTGCGGGGTTGAAAAGAGTAATTGACAAAATTAAAAAAGGTAATACCTGAAGGTTCACAAGTGTCTGAGTATTATTCATAACGTTTATTCGACCAAATAGACAACGTCATACTTTGAAAAGGTGTTCGGGTGAGTTATTGCAGCTCCACGGTTCTTCCTGAATCCAGTTCAAAAATGTAATATAGCACTAGATTCAGGTATTTTATTTGTAGCGAACAAGGATTGTAATTGCGTCGAATCAGGTTGTTTCTGTGGAATAGTTTACGTGTAATAAGAGACAGAGGTTTCGGATAGTTTGATTTTAATATTCATTATATTATTATTCTTTATTGATTATTTTTTCTATTATTTATAATTATAATTATATATAAATAATATAATATAATAATATAAAAATTTTGTTAGAATATTTTAGAAATATTAGAACGATTATAGTTTCTATATATCATTTTCTCATCTAATCATATAGATGATAGTTGATATTACTTAATTACCATATAAATAAATAATATTATTAAATTTTTATACTATTTATTCATATATAATGGCTTTGATATCACTTAGATAGATACTTGATATTACTATAATAGTATATCATAAGTAATAGATTATCATAAGGAAGAATCTTCTAATAGAAGAAAATATTAAAACAGATAGAATATAAAATTGACGGCCCTATATCTATGAAGACACAAGTACCCTTAATTTTGGGGCCTTAGGGGTCTAGGCTTTTTCCGGCGTCAATTGCATGGTTTCCTATTTCTTCATGTCCAAAAAAAATAGATGTCTGGACCCATGGGACCGAATCTTATCATTTATTGCAAACCTGGATGAAATACAGATATTATTCGTGTAAATATGGTATGAATATGTGGCTCTTTCGAACACACAAATGAAAGAGAACTGTTATGCGGATATATGATATCTGCATCAAATGATGTATATGTGAATATAGCGGTTCAAAAGGATTAGTGAATATTTAATAGAAGTCATGTATCTAACCAAGTACTCCTAATGGTTCACATCACCGAAGTAGTGCTAGTTGATGATAAGTTACTCGGATCAAGAAGGTAAAGTAAAATTTATTTGGGTTTCGACTCATTCCAAATCGAATGAAATGGCTCTAGTATTAGGATGAATGGGCGACCGAACAATAGGATAGAACCTATAACGGGGTCTCGAAAACGGTAATTTTTTCTTGCTGGGCCTGTACTCCTTTTGTTTAGGTTCACTAGGGATTTATTAGTGGGTTGGAACCTTCCAGTATCTTGGTAGGAAAGGGGATCTCCGTATTTCCATCTCAGCAAATCATTTTTTTTCAAAATCGGATCGCGATGTCTTTCTACGGTATCGCGGTGGTCTATCATAGCTCGTATTGTGGTGCACAATGTCGTGGAATGTAGGTAGCGGGTTATGACGATTCGAATAGAAAAGAAGAATGTGTGTATTTTTCGATGGGGGATTTCCTGGAAAAATGTCGCAATCGTCCTTCGCTTCTTTATGATAGAATCCAATCAATCAGAATAGAGGTTAAAGAGGGGTCTTTATCCTCGTTCGTGTCCTTTATAGAAATCAGAGGCCAAAAAATAAGGAGCATGCCCTGATCTACGAGAGAATTTACTCCACGAGAAATGACAAAAGCTGCCGAATGCCTATTTCTTGCGCTTCCCAATTGACGGATTGAAAACGAACTGAAGTGAAGAATAAAATGAGAATAAAATATTGTCTCCAAGATGGGGCAGGAACTTGAAACCTATCGAAACATGTTTTCGTAATACAGCAGTCATCCTGTAGGCCCAAGATTTGAATGATTAACCTTTTTGGTTAGACGGTTTGAAACATTTCGAAAGAATTAAATTGATCCAGGGGGAAAGGAGTTTGTCGTCTCGAAACTCGATTCGTTACTTCAGTGTGGTTTCGAGGCTGTTCTCGGAAAGAACAAATGAAAATAAATGGTGTTCAAAATTTGCCCAATGAGGATATCGGAATAAATATCTATTTATTTTTTTATCATTGCATCCGAAAAAGGACTCTTATTCTAGGTCTATATGCCTTCTAAATTAAAGAAAAAAAAAAATTATTACAACAACTAATAGGAACGGATAGACCCATAGGTCTAATACCTTGTTTAACCAACTCGTGCTTCAAAGAAATTGCAGATAGATAGAGTCAACGAATGAAGCAGCGTAATTAACAATTCATTCACAGAAAAAAAATGAAAAAAAAGAAAGCATTGGCTCCATCCTTATATGCAAGCGATAGTTATTATGCCCTGGGGGTCCTTTCTCATTAATAAATGTATGGAACCTTGGGTTGGATTGGGGAATACCAGGCAATCCGAAAAATTTTTTGAATCTGATCTTAACAGAGGGACAAACGTTCTGGAAGATCATAGAATTAGAAGAACTTCTA
>PYDT01002248.1:0-12987 GCA_004837865.1 Musa balbisiana | reverse complement strand
TAAAGCAGCAGGGACGTGGTCATTGTCATGAAAGTCGAAATCCGTAAGGAGGTTGTAACAACGCACATGCCGAATCAACTAGCCCGAAAAATGGATGGCGCGAAGCGCGCGCCCCACACCCGGCATCGGGCGAGCGCAAAGCCCCGATGAGTAGGAGGCGCGGCGGTCCGCAAAACCCAGGCGCGAGCACGGGCGGAGCGGATTGTCGGTGCAGATCTTGGTGGTTAGGTAGCAAAAGATCAATGAGAACTTTGAAGGCCGAAGAGGGGACAGTTCCATGTGACGGCACTTCTTTAGTCTTCAGTTACAACAATGATTCGTTATTGGAGCAGATAGCCAACAAGAATTTCATCGGACATGCGTATTTTTTATTTCCGATGGATTTACATGGTTTCATATGAAATTGTGGATTGTTAGGGAGTCAATAGATATGGTTGTTCGCCGTTCAAGAATTCTTGTTTAGGCAGTTCATATATCCATACATAGTGTTTTGATCTAAGAGTTCAATTCTTCCATGTTTCAGCAGTAGCCTATTGTTCCATGGAGCTAAGGTCCAAAATATGAATAAAAAAATGTTTCACGGACTCTACAACCCGGCAAACCTGTTACACTTAAATCCCTTTCATGGCACATTATCTTTACGGCTAAGGAGATGGGAAATCTTTCTCATTTGTTACATGAATTCAAAGTTTCATTTCATCCGAGGAAGCCATCCCTTCTCAACATGTCTTTGTTAGTTGATCCAATAGCGTTCCGTTAGATAGGACAGATTTGATAAATACTGATAACTCTCGGCTAGAGTATTAGCAAGGAAAGTAAGTAGATAATGGGGACTATGCTTCTAAGCCATCTCTGGCGAGAATCAACAATCGAAGTACCCTTTCTTGCTAGCTGGATGAACACATTTTATACAGAGATTAGAAGGTTTGGGTTGGGAAGTAATAAGCACCTTTGACATCTCTTCATCTGCAAAGAATTCTCGACGTGAAAACACAGAGACAAAGGGTTGACTTTGATAGGGAAAAAAGAATGGATCCGCAGGGTCCCCAAATGAATTGCTTACTCGAAAAAAGCCTTGTTCTTGGAAGATCTATCTCGTTGTCTGGTACTGCATGGTTTCACTCTGCAAGAAATCGAATATTCTCTTGAAGATCATTCTCTTCATGATAAAAGGTCGCTGGCCCCGAGCCCGATAGAGAAAAGTGGGTTTTCCAATACAATCACAGAGTTTGCCACAAGGGCATATTCTAGGAGCCCAACCTAGGTGATTGAATAAATCCTCCTTTATCTGTTGAGGTCGACGACCTTATTCCTTCTCTTTCAACTCCGATTCTATTTTTCATTGTAGGAAATCTGACAAACGGATAGAACAAGATCTGTTGCATCTATCTAACTGTTCGACCGAAGGAAGTAATGTCACTCGATAATTATCAAAAACTGACGCAATCTTTTTATGTCCGTGAGAGGGTCCACCAGAGCGCCTTTACTTCTAATAGGCCTGAACTAGATCAGAAATCATTCTCAAGAATCTATTAAGAAGTGATCCGATTTTTTTCATCAGGTCCGGGTGAAGACCAAAGACTTGAGCGACGAGCCGGCAGAGAACAACTCAAAAGATAAAGAAAGGATCGTAAATTTTTTCATGCTCGTTCAAGTTCGAAGTACCATTTGTACAAATAAGAATCCCTTGATCTCTTTAGTCATATAGATAGATAAGATCTATGGGGCAATACTTAGGAAGTACATTTGTGCAACAGGCCCTTCCTATCGGAAGAAAGGATCCATGATTCATGAAACCGATCCTACCTGGGGATCGCAAATCCCAAGTTTGTCTATGCAGAGCTAATTATTGTATTAGTTTTCATTAATGATTTCTCTGTGTAATTACAATTGATGGGCCTCATGTAGTGCTCAAGGATCTCGTACATTGGAACCCATGGTTATGGACTCCCAATCCGTTAGTAGGAACATTTTCTTTTCCAAGTGAAATCCTAGTATATGAAAGAATGAAAAAGGGCTTTCGTTGTTGCGGAATCAGAAGCCTTGTATCTTAGGCATGTATTTAATGTATTCGGATCATTAGAGCGGGCTCCCCTTTTTGGGGATATGAGGTCGCCCAAAGCACAACAAGAATATTTCTCAGGGGAACATCTTTCACCAATCTCGGGAGATAGGTCTCTAATAGACCGAAGGGTAAGTAATTCGACTCATTCATATACAGATCATGGAATCGTTGGAATTCCATATATGCAAGGCGAGGATTGCTTTTGCTAATTCGGGAATGGAAAGGTGATATCAAATCGGGTCTATTTCGGCGTCATACATAGTTAGCAGCTCCTATCAAGGTTCATCAATATGTCATATCATCAATATCGCTATCGTCACTATCATCACTATGCGCTAGCGTCATATCACTATCATCAAAATCGATATCATCAAGAAATAAATCTTTAGGCTTGTCATCCGGGGGACTTTTCGGAAAATACCGTAAGTGAAAGGAACATAGGGGTTTGTCGCTAGGTATTTGACCAAATAGGCTCGTCCCGTTACTATAGAACCTATCATAAAATACTCCTAGAAGGGGATAGGGCTAAGCGGAGCGAAAAGGGTTTTCCATGAGATGGGGAAATGAAAACTATTAGCCCCACACGAGGTTGTGGAATAAGGAATGTCTGAAATGAGCAAGGAATATCCGGTTCGTTCTGCTAAACAGGATCCATTGAACTCATAATTCATTATATATTGTTCAACTAAGTAATCGTAGTAAATGATCCCGGTTGTTCAATCATTTGATAAACCGAAGTCATTCTTTGATAAATGATAAACTATGAGTCAGGGACTAATAGAATTTGATCAATCCTTTTTTCTGTCGTTAAAGGTGGAGAACTGACCAAGAATTCTTTTATTCATCTCATCTATCACTGTCGCGACCCAGGGATTCTAGTTTTCTCATCATACAAATATCACGTTCACCTTTTTGTCTTTTTCTTATCCAATGAATAGATCTCTTTACTGTAGGACTTAGTCGTTCGTATTCTCGAAAAGTGATTCGATTGATGGGATTTGGTATGATACTTAGAGATTGATGGGACTTTGATATGATAACTTATGAGGATCGATGAGATTATATTCAAATATTCTTCTAGAAACGTATGATTTGACCCACAAGCGCAACCAATAGCATGTTGCCACCAAAAGCAAAAAGCAAACCGTATTTCTCCAGAGAAATCTCCTAACTTGTTCAGAACAACTAGAAAGAGATTCTTTAACCAGGAAAGAATTCTAGGTCAGATGTAGGATACCATCCAAAAGTTTTCGAAAACTCAATCATGTATGATGGAATCATCAAAGATTTGATCTTTTTAACTCGGTAACTCACAGAGGCTTGGGAACAAAGAGAAGATGTATACGAACGAGATATCCAGCACAACAAGAAGAAGGAAAAAGATTGATAGAGGAACTCCAAACTACGAGCATTTGTTGATCTCAGATGTGTCCATATCAATGGAACGGGGACTCATTATTTTCGATGAATCATTCTTCGGACAGAAGAAGACAGTTCGTAAACACTCCATCGAAATCTTCAGTATCAGAGTCCATTGTGGAAGAATTCTTCTGAGGAATTGGCCATGATATATCTGATCCATGCATAATATCATGAAAAAGGATACAAATTTTAAAATGGATCCAAATGTTGATGACCTGCTACTTAGTATCGACAATGGGTCTGAAAAAGGTATCTAAACGGGTGAAATTTAGATATTGCACTTGCGAATAAGGAACCATGGCGATATATGTTTGGAACGGATTACATTTTGTTTGGAAACAGATTCCATTTTGGAAGATTGAAAAAGCACTTCGGCGTGAAAGGTTCTATACATCTGACTTTCTAAACGCATTTATTGAGAGAAAGACTCGTTTGTTTTTCCTCTTTCCGGATGGTAAATATTTCTAGAACATGGAGTGTGAATCAAACAAGTTTGAATTGAAAACTGAGAACCGATGCAAGTTTCCCTTATGAATCAGATAGATTCATATCTGAAACGAGGATGACAATAAGTTCTTCCAAATGACTCTGGTTTCTCCGTTAGAGGTTGTTGCAGAAAGAAAGTCTGCGATCGAGGAATAGCTCATACGAACGAATAGGCTCGGCTTCGAATTGGAAAACGGAAAGATTTGTACAAGGTCATACGTTTGTCACCACTTTGTGGCAAAAATCTTTAGGTATGAATATGTTAGATACCTGTGACCGATTGGTGAAAATAGTATCTCTCTCCAAAAAAAATGTTTTTTTGTTTTTACGACGCACGAAGAAAATATTTGTGCGGATAATGAAAAAGGTAGTGAGGAATTGGTCCATATGTAAGATCATAATTATTTGATACGGGTCTTTTCCACATAAAAAGGGAATCTTTGGTTACATAGAACCAGAAGTGATTTGGATCATCAAGAATAGAAGCGATTGCTTTATAAAAAGAGATATCAATGAAATTCTATGAAAATGGGTCACGGGATCAGCCAAGTCCGTCCTGGAATATCATTGAGAAAATAGGAATCCGTGTTATCAAAGGATTTCCTGCGATTCTTCTAGTACGAGAATGAGTCAATCATCCACTCTGGTACTTTGACAAAATTTATGGTAATGTTGTCCTCCATTGATAAAGAATTCGGTCTTGGGAAGTATCATGATCATCCAATAAGAAGGGTTTTCAATTATTCAACTGAACGATTGAACACATATGATTCTAACAACTGATTGCGGTAGTTGAATCATTCGGAACTTTCAATAGGATGTGGATCTCGGACCTATGAATGGAGGATATTCCGATACTCACAAAGAAAAAGGGGAAGTTGACTTGGACAAAAAGGAAGTGAACTTGGACAAAAAAGGGAAGTGACTTGGACAAAAAGAAACGAAGTGACTTGGACAAAAAGAAACGAAGGGATTAGAAAATTGTGGTTGGCGATAGCTCGGACCAATCAATGAATATGATTTATACGTAACCGATCGAACACTACTTGAAAACGTTTTTCTGTTGCAGAAACGAAATGTGCCAAATGTTCCTGGAAATCTTGCTCTCATTGGGACCATTTGTATCTATATACGATCAGGATCCCGATCATGGATCTCTCGGTTCGAGAAAAAGAGGATCAAACCATTGCTTCTGACCTCTTTTCAAATTCGATAAATGTTGGGTTGATCGGATATTTCATTTAGGTATATGATTCAGAGTATTCATTTCCTATTGATCCGTTGAATTCCAATTCGAAGTTGCGACGATCTATTCATTAAAAAAGAATCGATTAGAACATTTCTTATGTACCCATAGGTGCTTTATATTGGATTTGAATCAGATTTCGGATCAATCTATAGTGAGTGAATGACTCCATTCTGTGTGCTAGCAAATACCGCGTTTTAGTTTTGATCTTCAGAATCATGACCGCAGTAGTCCGGACCGATTTTTTTCTGATCCTTCGATAAAAAGATTCATTGCTTATAAAAAAGGAGGTAGACCCAATAAAAGATTTCTTTTTCGAGTCATCTCTGGAGTGATACCTATTAAGCATTTTTTTTGATCCAACGTAGGAACATAGAAAAGGCAAATCCCCTATGTACACAGATCCGGCTCGGTTATTGATAGAGTGAATAGATCTGCCATTCTTGAAATCGCTCTTCTGATTCAAACATCGTGGTGTGTGTACGGGTATTCCCCTTTTGTTTTCGGTATGGAATAGATGAAATAAAGCAAAACTGGATTTTTGTTCAAGAGGGAAATCTATTGGACACTGTCCATATCTAAGGTTCATCTTCGGAACCATATCACATCCGGATCTGATGACAGAGGGAATTGAGACGTAGTTGGAAATAATTAATATTGATATATCAACCATTTCTTATTTACAATCGCCTGGCAAGGGAAAAAGGAAACATCTTGTTTTTTATTCAAAAAATTTTCTGATCTCAGTGCCCTTCAATAGGATTCGAACCCAGATGAAGTTCTGGGCCATCTGTCAGAGAAAAAAGAACGAAATTGATCTTGTAGGATTCCAAGAAATCTTCGATTTCCGGAAGCAGATGATTATTCTTCTGCTTCTCACGTTCCGTGACTACAGGGGACATTGAGGAAGATCCAAAAAGGCATTTCGGACTCGATTCTGATTTATCCTGTTCGTTCGTTGAAGAAAGGAAAGGAATTCCCCCAGAAATCGATCTTTATTTTAGGTTGCTGAATGTTGTTTGATCGATCAATGTGGGTATTTGAATCCTATTATTTCTAATGGAATCGAAGCTCTAGGGATTGGATCAGAGAGCCCTTTCATGGATGGAATCCCTTACTTACGAAAAAGATTCTTGTGGAATCATATTGAAATATGTGACAATACATTCCGTACCTTGCGAAAAAACCGATCCTTGTTTACCAACCAAATGGTCTAACCAAATCAAAGCTCTCTCGATACGTTCCTCAAAAAATACGATTCGTGCTGAGTCTTCCCAAACTAACGAAGAGATTTGGGCGGACGGAATTGCCACATATGAAATTGAACACAATTTGCAAGAAATAACCAATGGTTTCTCCGAGAAGAGGGGGAAAACCTGCTCAAATATCATTTGGATTGAATAGTGCCTCAGCTCTTGTTGTTTGAAGAAAACCTCCCTTCAATTGGTCTTTTTTCACGCAAAGCAGACATGAGAAAACAAATCAAGTCTTTCCCATAAGATTTCGAATAAGCGTCCCAATTCAAGCTTGATATGTTGCGCTTCTTCCTCGGAGAAAGACGATCAAACATTTCCCAATCATGGTCCTTGCGGAGCGGATCATCCGTTAGGATAAAAAAGAAAACTCCAGATATTGCTATCTTCTCTTTGATGAGATCTTAATGCCAGCTACGGTTTCATTAGATATCGTACAACTAGAATCCCTCTTTTACGACGGTTCCTCCCCACCTGCGAATCCGGTGAGATTCAGGCATGATACATTTTATTTATTGGGAGAACCAAGTACTTATGCGGATCCATGAAACAACTCTCAGAAATCTTTTCCCTTGTGGAAGATACAGGAAAGAAAACAATAACCTATGATATTGGAAGACCGAAAAAGATTCTATCCATGTATCATTCTGGGTCCAATGGAATTCATAGGTATAGGAAGAAGAAGCGCAATCAAATAGAGGCTTTTTCTTTCGCCCATCTTTCGATTGTTAATCCCGCGATATAAGGGACGCCCTACAAGCAGGTACTACACCTTTGATTACCACCTTTGATCCGAAATACGATTGCTTGTGAACCTGCGAATCAGTGACAAAGTGGGTACTTCCAAATTCGGGGGTCAAAAAGTTCATAAAGCGTTCTTGATGGAAAAATGTATTGGATCCACGAATCTAGAAATAGGAGAATTCTTGATCTCTCTCAATATCTCTCTCAATGTCGACGAGCCAGAATTTGAATTGATGTCGTCCCATTAAATCCCTCCTAAAGATTTATTTCAAAATAAAGATTTATTTCAATTGGATTGGTTATTTATTATCATTACGATATATTCATTGATACGATATACTTATATTACGATATACTATTTATACGATAACTTAATTATACATTTACGATATACTTATGATACCGATATACTTATTTATAAGCTATATTATTTTACGCATATACTATTTAACGAGATATTATTTCGATTACTTATTTACGATATACTATTATACATTTACGGAATTATTATACGATATACTTATTTATACGAATACTTATTACGATATTACGATTTATACGAGATACTTATTGACGATAACATTACGTATACGTAGTACGATATAATTATTATCCGATATTAGTTATTTACGATTTATTTACGATATCGATGATCTCTGGTAAGAATCCCTGCTGAAGGGTTAAAGGACCAAACTAATAATTTGGCAAATTCGTAGGTTCAATTCATGCTGGATGCACACCAATGGGAACGTTCAATAGTCTATTGGATTGCCTTTGATCAAGGAATCTCATCATCATCCAGGAACGAATGGTTGTTATATTCATACCATAACATATGAACCAGTAAAACTAGATCTTATCGAGTACTGGAAACTCATAGGGAAGAAGAAAAATGGCATTTATGGATGGAGAAATATGCAGTATTTACAGAAAAATTATTCGGTTATTGGGGAACAATCAATCTATTCTAATGTCGAATCAGGATCAACTAGGAAAGAAATAAAGCATTGGGTCGAACTCTTCTTGGTGTCAAGGTAATAGCTTGAATAGTAATCGATCCGGGAAAGGGTAGAAGAATGGGACCTAGTATGGGACATTACAATGCCTTACAGACGTCATGTCATTACGCTTCAACCGGTTATTCTATTCCCCCTCTTATAGAGGAAAACAAACTAAAGCCAAAAATACTAATAAACACGGCGATACATTATACAAAACTTATTACCCGAGCACACGATATGGAGCCGTAAAAGTAACGTGAAAGACAATCCCACGAATAATTTATCTGGGACAGCATCGTTGTAGTAAGTTCGTAATGCCAGAGAGGAATCATTACAGCACGGCATAGAGGGGGCGGTCATAAGGTCTATTACCGTAAAAATCGATTTTCGACGGAATTGACAAAAGACATATCTGGAAGAATCGTAAACCATAGAATACGACCCTAATCGAAATGCTACATTTGTTCATAAACTATGGGATGGTGAGACGAGATATATTTTCATCCAGAGGGGCTATAATTGGAGAACCATTGTTTATGGTACAGGAAGTTCTATATCAAGGGGAAAATGGCCTACCTGTGAGTGCGGTTTGAATATTGCTTTACGTAATGGGAAGTAACCAATAGGTTTACGACGAAACCCAGAAAATCGATCACGATCCAATTTGAGTACCTTACGGGATAGGACCTCAACAGAAAAATGTTGAGTAAACGGCAGAAAGTGATTGACGTTCAGAGTTCCTCATAGAAAATTATTGACTCTAGAGTATGGTAATATGGAGACGACAAAATGTTTGAAGAACGCACAGACCGGAAGCGCCCCTTGTTTCAAGAGAGGAGGACGGGTTATTCACATTTAATTTCGATGGGTCAAGAGGGAATTGAAGAAAGCAGTGGTAAGTAGATCCCCCCGGGGAAAAGAGAGATGTCTCGACGTGACCCGTAATATGTGGAAGTTAGTATGACGTCATTTCTAGGGAGTCATTCGGTGCTGAACTGCACATGAAGAACAACGCCAGATGACGGAACGGGGGAGGAGACCTAGGCTGTAGAAGATAATAACAGAGTGAGTTTCGCAGATTTGGATCCTATATATATCACTCATGGTGGTAACTTCATCATACGATTTATATAGACATCGTAGATATCATCATATCCATTAGAAAGGCCGTATGCTTTGGAAGAAGCTTGACAGTTGGGAAGGGGTTTTTATTGATAAAAAAGAAAGAATCTACTTCAACCGATATGCCCGTAGGCACGGCCATACATACATAGAAATCACACTTGGAAAGGGGGACAATTAGCTAGAGCAGCAGGTGCTGTAGCGAAACTGATTGCAAAAGGGGTGTAAATCGGCCACAGTAAGAGTACCATCTGGGAGGTTCCGTTGAGATCACAAAAACTGCTTAGCAACAGTCGGACAAAGTGTATAATGTTGGGGGTGAACCCAAAAAAAGTCGGTGGGAGAAGCGGATTAAGTGTTGGCTAGGTAGCGTCCTGTAGTAAGAGGAGGGGCGGAGTATGAATGTGACAATACCATGGGGGCGGGGAGGGGAGAGCCCCAAGCCGGTAGAAAAAAAACCACAACCATTGGGGTATCCTGCGCTTGGAAGAAGAAGAAGTAGGCAAGGAAAAAAATATAGTGATATTTGATCTTCGCGCCGTAATAGGAATATTGAAAAATCGTTTTTTGAATTTGAAACAGGTGTATGGGCGAACGACGGGAATTTGAACCCGCGCAGGTGGATTCACAATCACTGCCTTGATCCAATTGGCTACATCGCCCCCTTCTAGCTAAAGGATTTTATCTTTTTTACATCATCATTATTTGTATTTCTTCTACCTCCATACTGAATTAGATCGAAGAGATTGGAATAGAATGCCAATCTTTTAAACATAAAAAATGAAAAAAAAAGGTAGTAATACACTGTGACATGACCCGTCGCTAAAAAAAACCCTTTTGTGAGCAACCATTTATACGGAAAAATGGGAAAAAAACTCAACATGAGGGCGGAGAAAGAAAATATAGAACTTGGTCTCGGGAATCTACATTAACCACAATGATTGGCCATACAAACGCTGCTAAGGGAAAGCGAACTTTACTATTTATATACAGATGTAGGTAGTCCACAAATTGGGAGAATTCGCGCTACTTTTACTTTTGCGAGACATGCAAGAAACGATAAGAAATTCGTCGTCGTTAGTTAATTTAAAGTTCATTGTAAATTAAATATAAAAACATTTGAATATTAATAATTAAAACAAATAATAAAACATTTTCATATTTAAAATATAAAAACATAAAATATAAATAAATATAAAAAAAATTGAAAGTGAAAAATAATTTTTTTTGTGAAAAAAAAAAATAAAGTATCCAAAAAAGTAGCAATACCCCATGTCTTGCTAAAGCAAGAATGAGGGTATGCCTACTTTGTTTCAACGATCGTCTCACTAAGACAAAAATTTATCCATGTGTAGATGACACTTCGACAGCAGCTAGGTATAGAGGGAAGCTTGTGGGAGCATGACGGTCATGCATTACTCCATACCAAGGGTAGCACGGTTGATTGATAATCAGCCCAAGTGTTAATGAACGACCCTGACTGTCAACATAAGGATTGGTTGAATTGAAACATTTAGGTTGAAAGCCATGGTGCTAATACTAAAGCAGGGAACCAGTACCAATACAGGCCAAGCACAAAGAAGAAATGTAAAGAACGAGAAGTTGTTGAAACTAGGCAATTTGGAAGATCAAGCGGCCACAATAAACATGAGCAGCTCGATATTATAAGTCTCTTCCTTATTGACCGAATCTGATAACCTGCGGGTTAGCAGATTCGTTTTACAGGGGTTTCATTGATCAAACTTAGAGGTTACCAAGGACCCATGCATAGCACTGACTCGGGACGCCGCGAATACACAGCTACACTAACCTCGTTGAAAGATGCATAAGGAGGTTGTGTCTGCCGGAATAATCTGCAAGTTGGAAAAAGTACAGATATTCCTAAAGGGCCTACCCCAGAGAAACTTCCTGACCACTAGGGTAGATCAAGGAAAACGCAGTAGCAGCTGCAACAGGAGCTGAATAGCAACAGCAATCCAAGGAAGCTACCCCAGGACGGAAACTAAGTCCCACTCACGACCCATGTAACAAAGCTACACCAAGTACGAGTGGAGAACATTAGTCATCAAGGACCACCATGGATAACAAATAATAAACAGATGCTTGCTCACAGATTGGGTAAAAATGTAAGATCTATAGCTGCCAGATAGTTAAGAATAATAGCACCAGAGATAATAGTATTCATAAAGTATGAGAACCAGGAAACTAGGGTCACGAATACCATTCAATATCGAGGGGAGGAGCAGCAATGAAGGCGGATAATAAATACAGAATTGCGGTCAATACGGTAGGGATCATCAAACCACCGAACACCATGTAAAGACGGTTTTCAGTGCTGGTTACCAGTTGCAGAAAACGACACATAGGCTTTTACTTTCGGTTATCTAAAATGCAGTCATGGTAAGATCTTGGTTTATTCAATTTTTAAGGACTCCAAGCACACGTATAACTATAAACTAGAAATGAGATAGAGATAGAAGAATTGTTATTAACAGTCTAGCCATGACTGTATATGTCAATGTCAACAATCTCAACAGAACAGACAGATATTATCTTATATATCTACGGATAAATAACCCAAATATCTACGACTAAAACATAAAAAATTTGTAACTTAAAGCATTAAATTTTACCAATGAAGTGAATTAAATAGAAAAGAAAGATGTATTTTTCTTTTTCGTAGGGTTGCCGGGACTCGAACCCGGAATAGTCGGATGGAGTGATAAGTTTCCTTGGTTAACATAGAGGAAAAAATCCCTCACCAAACCGTGTTGCATTTTTCATTTTGCACACGACTTCCCTAGGTATACATATAAAACACATCCCGAGAAAAAACCGAAGAAAAGAAAGTATAAAAATTTTGACTATTCAGTTGATTCAACATACACATACATGAGCATGCAGAATGGAATGATGTGAATTACTTTTTTCTCTTGTATGATATTCGGTAGATCATGTCTTTCTATCTCTATTTCTATTGGATGTTTTATGCACTAATTTTATTATAAATTATTTACAGGTCATTGATACGGAAATACGCAAATACCAAATACGTTCTCATATGATCCATGTAAAAGTTAAAAAGAGGTATTGGGGGGAAGATCAAAGAAAGACTGTTCTTATTCCGTAAAAATTCTTATAATATCCCGAACGTAATCTTTGCACAAAAACTGCGTACTGTACTTATGTTTACGGGCCAAAGTTCTAGCACCCCGACAGTCGAAAGTATATAACTCATTCGTCCAAACTCTGTTTTGAGGATCCACTATGATAGTGAGAAAGAATCTTCTACATATCCGGCCAAATCGATGTAATAATATCACAATTGATAAATCGGTCCAAATCGGCTTACTAATGAGGATTGCCCGGATACGGTACCAAAATGTCGCTTTAGACAATGATCGAACAGAGGAATAATTGGGGATACTTGGTATCAATCTTCTTAGTAAAGAATATACATGTAGAATGAATTCTCTAGCATTTGATTCATTACCGCCGAAGAAGTATTAGGACACTTGAAAGATACCAGAATAAGAACATAGAAAGAATAGTTTGATCATGGGTTGTATATGGATCCTGTACGGTGAGACCAAAAATAAAATAATATTGCCAGAAATTTACAAGTGGATTTCCATTTCTTCATCAAAT
>PYDT01002150.1:0-12988 GCA_004837865.1 Musa balbisiana | reverse complement strand
AAGTGGACTCCACACTGCCAGCCCAACTCCATGAAGTGATTGTTCAAATCACAGCATCAATAATAACCCTATCCAAGTAACTGTTCATTGATATATATGTGTTTCTGGACTATCTCCACGAAACTCATCTTCCAATCATGCACCGGTTCGCTCAACATATTCACCGAGGCATTGGATTTTGAATTATCGGGACTAACTCTTGATAGTCTGGAAAGTCATTGCCATCAGTACAATTGATTTGTGATGAACTGTGTTCACAGTCCGATGGGAGACTTTTTAAGGTTCGTTGGTCGCATTTGCATTCTGAATGAAAAACGTGGCACATGAGGTCTGTAGTTTATATGGGCTACCAGCATTACCGGTCACAGTGATCGTGATGTTGGTGGCAATACGCAATGGGAGGAAAGGAAGTCGGCAAAAATGGCCGGAGTTTCTTGCTCTTCCCATGATCCCACACCATTGGTGTATGCTATCGGGGCATCGACCATCAGAATGGCACTTGATGCTACCGACATGATGACGGCAATATAAAAACTCATTGCCACGGCCAACGTTCGTGGGTCCCGGTCAGGTTTCTAATTTCCTCCTAGATCAACATGTTGCCCTTATGATTATTCTTGTTTCGAATTAGGAACCTAGAGCGACTCTTCATTGGATCTAAAAAGGTTTTGGTCATAGGACTCTCCTTCTACCCTCTTCCGTTTATTCTTTATGACTCTTAGGACCATATCTAATCAGATGAAAATCAATAAAAAACTGTAAAAATAGTCCAAATAATGCAGAATAAGAAGATTTTAGATTTTCCTTATGAGATTTCCTTGGAAGGTACGGACTTAATCCCAACAATATCCCCGCTCTTAGGCCTTCTAGAGGTTAGAATGAGGTGAGAGAGGTTTAGAGGGTTTTGTGGGAGTTTCTAGGGAGGGTTTTGTAGTACGCTAGCTAGGGAGTCCTAATTGATAGGGGCATCATGTAAAACCTACTACGCCGACCCGTATTAAAGAGGTGAAGAGGCCGGCTAGGGTTTGGGGTTTTTCTTAGAGAAGAATTAGGAGTTGTAAAGGATAAAGTCCTTGAGTAGGAGTTCCTTAGGAGGGGAGTTGGTTAGAAGTAGGAGTCTTTGAGATGAGTCCTATAGGAGTTTAGGTTTAGACCATCCCTATAAATAGCTATGTATTCCTCCTCTTTCATGTAATAGATGATTTTTCTGCAGCTTTTGAGCGCACTGGAGAAGGACCCTATAGAGTCCAAGAGGTCGATCCACTAAAGAGATCACCCAAGCTTAGATCTCGGGTTCACCACTTGGTATCGAGCCGTTTTTGGCGTCTTGCTGCCTTTCCACAGCCTCCACATCCCTCCACAGCCCCCAAAGCAATTCCCAAATGCTTAAAAGACATGTCACCAATTCCGTTGTCATCACACCATCGCAATCATCTTTGATCTCCCCGTGAATGGAACAGTTCTTGTTTCCTACCTACTGCTGTCTGCTTTAGTTTTATCTTTATTCAAAAATTAAAAAAAAAATTTGTTCTATCTTGCGGCATAAACTTTTTTCGCGCAAATTTTCATCTCTACACTAAAGATACATTGCAAATTTCAGCCGCTAGCACAGTCTGTTTGATCTTGCTCTACATTTCTCTTATCCACAATCTCTATGCAATTTTTATGACACTTTTGACACTTCCTACTATCAAGTTTCTCTTTGGTTTTGGCAAAAACCTAATATAACCATGATCTTTTTCGTCTAATCTGTTATACTAAAAATCTGCACTATAAAATTCAGTCGCATAGCATAGTTTTTTTGGATCTTGCTATTGCGTTTTTTTCTAGTCCACGGCCTACAAAATTTTTATGATAATTTGATACTTCCTAACAGTGGATTTCCTTTTGGTTTAATCAAAAAATTCTCAATATCAACCCTGGTCTATTAGTCAATCGGCTACAACTGTCACAATCTATGCTGCCGAAAATTCAGCCGCATATTGTTTGCCTTAACCGATCCTATTTGTCAATCTATTTTGAACGAATTTTCCTCTACACTTTTATAGATCATCTTGGAATTCCATCTAAGATCGATCTATTGAGGAATATATCGCTAAAATACATTGTGTTGCGTAAATTTTCACACAACTGTGAAATTTTTCGATGAGAATTCTGCTATCGCAAACATTACACCTTTCCTTTGCTATTATACTGCCGGCATATTTCTTGATTACATTTGGACCTCCTTGCTGCCAATAAACTGAGGATTTGGCTGCCACTTCCCATCCTCAATCTCGCAAAATTTTTGAATGGAAATTGTCAATTGCCTCGAGATCCGCTGTGTTTCTTCAATGATATCTGCTCTTCCAAATAACACAATTCTGCACAAACTTCCACCTGATTCTATCGAACCTTTGCTGCATCTACCATAGATCTAAAACCTTCATTCGGATAGCCTAAAACCCACCAACCACACCCTCAAACTGCACCCAAACTGTCACAAAACAAGCTAAACCGCAGCCTACATCCACGCAATCGACCAACCCTTTCGCCATCCCGTCTCTCCACCCATAATGTGCCTTTAACCCGACAACAAAAGAAGATCTAACATCACAGATTTTGGAGGCTATTCTATGCACTAGGAGGTAAGCACTGCAAATTTCGAATCCTTGGGGCGCATAGAGGAATAAGATTCAAGCCCTCTTCTTTATCGACTTAGTTTGGCCGACCACTAAAACTCGAAGAAATCCATCAAGAGAAGAGCTTCTAACTAATCGCACCAGGCAACCAGCCAGGAAAGGGGCACACGCAAAGCTAAAGAGAGGGAAGCTGGTCCGGGGAAAGAGCTGAGCTTCCCAGAGAGAGAGGTTCAATTACAATCTCATATCCACTTGAGGGTGGATTCCCTAGTTGTGGAAGAAGAGAACCCGATTGGTTGGATCTCGCGTGCGGTCGATTTTTCAGTACACAAAACCGTAGGATACATCTATTGTGGAATTACAGCTATACATCTTGAAGGATGTCATAGAATGGTTTCCAACTAGTTAGTATGAAATATGCTCATTGAAGTTCTCTCTGGCGACATTCAAAGAAGGACTATCTGATCCGCTTCGGACCAACCGATTCGAGACATGACTTTCTAGCAAAGATAGACAAACCTCTACCGTTCGGGAGTACCAACAGGTTTTGAAAATTTATCTAATCCTAACTCGTGATTGGTCTCAAAACAGCTATGGGACCTTCATTAGGGCTTTGCAGCCGGAATATCCGGGAGAAGTTAAAGCACGACAACCGTACACACGCCTATTTCAGCCATCTCTTTCCCACGCATCCAGAGAGCGTTTGAAACCATGAAGCCCGAAGAACTAGGATCCGCTTCTCACCTACATGCAGAGCCCTCCCCCCCCTACTATCAGTCACAGTTTCTTGTCACCAAAATATGACAAGAGAAGGCTTCGTGAGCGATCTACAAAGGAGTTATGTTGCATTGCGACTACGTGGAGCCGCGTCATCGCTGTAGAAAGGGAGGTCTTCTTTTGATTGACCAGTAGAAGAAGAAGTCCTGCACATCCAAAAGAGAGCTTTGAACAAAGAAGAAGATGTAGAAAAAGCCACAACCAACTGACGTTATGGTAAACACCTTATCCGGCTACTCCAACCCACGCCAAACGATGAAAGTTGAGGCCTCTCAAACAAACAACCGATCACTGTTTTTCTCATCGACACAGGGCAGTACTAATACTTCCTAATAGTAAGGTGCGGGCTCGGTGGCAACTACATATAGAATGTTGCCAGCATTCGATGTAAGGTTGCTGACTCCAGAATCTCAAGTGCGCCAAGATGCCCGCATGTGAAACTATTGCTGCACAGACCAAGAAATTAATGACCAATTTCTTCCTCCTCGCTCGTGATGAGCATGAGGCCATGCTCCAAAATGGAATGGTTGATGACATTAGGTATTTTTCCTGAATTTATGAACTATTTTAGATTTTTACAGCCAAGAGAAACAGGTGATTCTACACGGAACTTAGGGTGACGTAATGATGATTGCACACAACAAAGGGGAGAAGGTTTTGCATAAAGCAGGCAAGGCGGCTTTTTGGTACAACTTGACAGCAAACTAGGGAGAGCCAATAAGATTTGAAGATCCAACCTACTTCCTTTGCTTGTCTGATTTCAGATATATTTGAAACCCGGGCGCAAGCCTACCTCTTGCCCATCGACATCTCAGTGTACCGGATTCTTCGGGGCAAATCTCCTGCAAATATTTGGCTATATCAACATTCATACTGCAGAAGGAGACATAGAAAGGATCAAAAGATGCCTCAAAACAGGAGTTTTCCGATCCAAGTTTACCCCTCTCTTCATCATGCTCTTTGTACGAAGAGGACGACATGGCGAATGTGTCGTTGATTACCGAACCCCTCAAACGGAATACCCGTCAAGGATAAGATCCTATTCCATAGCATATGATTGCTAAAATGAAAGGGAGCATAAATCTCACAAGCTGGACCTCGACCGTGTAATCATTAAATATGAGGGTGCCAAGAGATATTCGCAGACTACCTTTTGAACACAGACAACGACCCACTACAATTTTGGTTTTCTTCCTAAGGTGGAATAATCTTGGGCATCTATATCATATCAGAGGACGTGTGATAGGAGACCCCCTCTAAACTTGTAGCGAATAGCAAACTGGCTGACCTCGCGGAATCTAAAATTTCTAAACTGGCTTTCTCGGTTTAATGGCTACAATCGCAGTTCATGACAACTATGAAAGCAGTGCACCCACTTATTTCCTTACTGAAAAAGATTTCTTCCAATGGTCGACAAGCCTCCGCTGCCCTTCGACACCTTAGGCAGCCTGACGACGACGCCGGTGCTCAGCACTAGAAATTTTAGTCGACCCCCTTCATTAGTGAGGTCGATGCATCTGAGATCAGAATTGGGAGCCATTCTCATGCAAGGATTTGTCGACCACTTGCATACACTAGAAGACATTGTCTCCCTCCCTCAAAATATGTCACCCTATATAAGAGAGGCGCGCCATTGTGCACGCAGCAACACGGGTGGAGACCTACTCTTGATCGGTCAACGATTCAAATTAAACGATTTTTTGTATAAAGGCCCCCCCTCAATTACCTTTTTAGAGCAAAAGAATCGATCTCACCGAGCAGCAAAAATGGGTAATAAAACTTCTTAGATTGATTATGAAATAACTTACAAAAGGGGACAAGAGAATGTTGTTGCAGATGTGCTTGCGCAACTAGCCGAGCAAGTTGAACTTTTGGCCATTTCGCTTCCAACCATGACTTCCTTAAGGATATTAAGATTAATGGCAGGATGATCCAGAGACCATTAAGATCATAAAAAATTGGAAGAAACATAAGCTCGTGGCTCATTACCATTGGACTCAAAAGAATTACCTATAAAGGACGATTTGCTATACAAATTTCGAACTTGCACTCTTCACAAGCAGATTTTGGACAAAGTTATTATCATATAGCAGTGTCTAAATTGAAAAGGATCATGGCACTATCACCCACAAACCGACAGCCAGACGAAAGTTGTAAATAGGTGCTTGGAGAGCCACCCAAAGCCACCCCCAATTGACTGACTCAAGGCGAACTTCGACCCAGCCAAGTGTCATTATTTGATCATACGTATCGTGCCGCGACGTCCATGACCCCTACTGAAGTGCTAATACAGTGGGTGAACCTACCAACAGAAGATGCCCTTGGTGAGAACTGATGACTCTATGAAGTCAAATTCTCAAAATTCATGAATCGTCATCCCTCGAGGACAAGGCTGTTTTTAATAGGGCGGGTCTGTTTAGACTCTAGCTAAGGGAGTTCCTCTTGATAGGGGCATTCATGTAACCTACCTATCCCTACCCTTATTAAAGAGCGTGAATAGGCCGGCTAGGGGTTTTGGGGTTATTTCTAGAGAAGAATTAGGAGTATGTAAAGTAATAGAGTCCATTGAGTAGGAGTTCTATTAGGAGTTGGTTAAAAGTAGGAGTCCCTTGAGTAGGAGTCCTATTAGGAGTTAGGTTAAGAAGCCCATAAATGCTATGGTATTCCATCCTCTTTTTATAGGCAAGAGATAATATTTTCTGTAGCTTTTGAGCAACACTTGGAGGGAAGCACCCCTAAGAATTCCAAGAGGTCGATCCCCTAAAAGATACCCCCCAAGCTAGAATCTGCAAGGGTTCCTACATGTTCTCCGGGTGTGGGACTTTCCACCGTCGACCATAACTTTCCTACTTAGATGAGGATGCTCGGGTGGTAGCCACCACCAATCCGGCGAGTGCCACAGCTTGGTGACCGAGCACCCAGGTTCTGGCGGTGCACCGGTGGCGTGCCAAAAAATATTTTCTTTCCTCCCCTTTTTTTTTGTTTTCAGAGGTGTTTGCTTCAAGATGGGATAGAGGGTTTTGGATTGTCTCTTTTCAAATGTCATTTGACAATAAAAACAAGAGTCAAATCCCCGAGAACCAGAAAGATGAAAAAATTTTGGAAAATCCATCAATCAAGCTCATTCACAAGGCCAATTTAACATGCCTAGTCCCCCTTCTAATAAAGTCCATTTTGATCTTCCTTTAAGGCTTTTTGGGTAAAATGTTTGCATGAATTGATGCTTTGTTCAAGAACTCCTAGAATAACATTATTGTTAAGGACATGATTGCTATAAATGATGCCTATGTCTATTGCTGAGCTCATAAGTGTTGATTGGATTTTTGGTAAACAATGGCACTTGATTATCAGCACTTGATGGGAATGTGTCTTCAAGTAAATTCCATAGTCTTTCAATGTATTCTCTGCCTCCAACAACATTGTTCACAACAAATGCACTTGCAACTATGTATTCAGCTTCCACCGTGTATAGTTGCAACTGAATTTTTTTTCTTGGAACGTCCAAGAAACATTGGTTGTCCTACAAATTGGCATGTTTCTGGATGTAGCTTTTTCTATCGATTCCTGCATCTGCAAATCACATTGCATAAGCTATTAAAATCGAATTTTATCAAGTTCGATTACACAATCCTAAATGGGATCCCTTTAAGAATATCGAAAAATCTTTTACTACTTAGTAAGATGAGATAATATTAGTTAATTGAAACCTAGCATACAGTCCTACACTAAACCTGATATCCGATCATCAGTCGTGGTGAGTAAAGTAACAAAAGACTACCTATCTTCCCCTATACGTTTTTGATCAAAGTTTGCACCATTCTCCATCCATATCTAATCTTAGTTGAAGTACTCATGGAGTTTGTATCTCGGCTTTTGAACCATCCATGTTAAAATCGTTAACAATTCTAATGTATGTTTTGATTTTATTAGAAATATCATCACTAAGTTGTTTATTTGGAAAATCTCAAAAAGAAGGTTATTCACTCCATTAGAACATCATTTCAAATTCATGACTCATCACTTGGCAATGATCAATAGTGATTCATCCGAAGAAACCAAAAAATATACGTCAACATAATTTGCCACAATAAAAAATTGTTTTCAAAGTGTTTTGATAACCATGTGTATCACCTGCCTTTAGTAATTAGTTAAAAATAAGAAGAACTAAAGCCTTTCATACCAAGCTCGAGAGCGGTTCAAGCCATAGAGACCTTAGTCCATTTGATACATGATTATAACGAAGAGAATTGATTTTAAAATCCGGAGGTTGTTCGACTGATACTTCTTCAGTGAAAGAAATAAAAACACATTCAAGAAGGCACTTGATAGCCATGTGAAATAATTAAATATTACTACTAGCATAAGGCAAGAGAAGGCATGCTAAATGGCTTCTAAAACTTGTGCCCAAACAAGAGCGAAGGTTTCTTGTATCATACCTTTTTCTTGGTTGTGACACCGTTGGTCCTAGTCTATAGCCTGGTTTTCTAACCATGATAAACCAGCATTCGTTTTACTTGTTTCAACGACAAGACCATTTCGTAATAATGTACGAAATTGAGATCACAGGTACATATGAAGCTTCCTACCCCATTCATCTAAATTGGTTCAATTACATCATTCGACCTGCAATAAAACCATGAATCATCTTTCAAAGCTTCGTCATGCCCTTTAGGTTCATTTGAGAAGGAAGCGGCGTGTGCAATAAAATTATTATGAAAGAGAAAAACGGTATTTAAACCCTATTTGAGTATCTCCGAAATGAATACTCCTTTAGATGAGCATCCACGTCAAAATTTCATCCTTAGGAGAGGATGCGATCCAGGTACTATTTGAGAAGGGGGTTCATTTAAATTCATAGCAAACCAGATCCTACATCAAAATCATTTTTATGTAACCTCAGAAATTTTATTCATTACTGACATACTCTTAACATAATACTCGGGTTCTTTGTGTAAAATCAAAATCATTAGAACACCGAAAGAGTAACCAAGAAATACCTGCATCTAGGATTTGCATCCCAAATTAATCCTAAGGCATCCTCTTCATTCCAAAAACCGAAATGCATTTGCACTAAAGAACTTTAAATAAACATTTGTTTGTTGTTTGGGACCTATTCATATGGATGTATTTCTAGAGAATGGTCTTTTGGCAATCCTAATATCATGTTCAATCGTATTAATGCTTTGGGGGGGGTGGGGCACCAAAACGATTAGGTAGCTGGTTTATTCACCATATTTTCTTGCCAGGTCTTGGAGTTTTTTTTGTTCTTTCAAACTAACTACTATCCATTTTGTAAGGATTATCTCCGGAGAAAGTGTGGTTTTAGCCCTTAGTTTAAAAAACTTTGGAGTCACGGTGGTGAGATTCGCCCGTGACACTCTGAATTGTGAAATATAAGCCTTTTTTGCATTTGGAATAAGTTTACAAAATTTGAGAGAACATTTTGAATAACCCTGTTTGTAAGCCTAGAATAGGTCAAGTATATCTACGATGTCATCTACACTTACCAGGCCTAATTTTTCTTCCTCCTAGACAAACTCGCGTGTCAAAATGTAGCTCCCTGTCCACTAATATCAAAATTGGAATGTTTCTAAGTGGGTGCTAATTTGATTTTTTTGGTGTTGAAACTAGTTTTTATTTTGTTCAAACCTAGTGACACTCATATATACTTATCCTTACAAACTTCATATTGGGAATCCCTCTACAATCCTATAGTAGATCTTAGATATTAGTTTCATACTTGCTAGCTAATCTCCATGCGCAAATCCAAAGCTCATCGATTACAGCGGAGAAGCACATTTCATTACTCAGTTCATCAAGGTTGATGTGTGACATTATTTTGTTTTAAAGCACTCATTGACATGTTGTATTTGGTTTTGTTTCAATAATGCCCACCTTAGACTCAATCTAATGATGTAACTTTATCGCATTAATGATAATACTAAGAGTTATTTGATTCATCAACTAGTATACATCATCCCAATTGAAAAACTTAATTTGTTTTTACCTATGGGAATCCCTTCCAATGATTTGCCTTTGTTGTGTCTCCGAATGGACGTACCCTCTCTTTGCTAGTGCGCAATAGTAGAAATGATGGGATCCCCATCATGTATCTTGAGCATCTACTAATTACAATATCATCTCTTTACTCCTGCTTTGTGGGTATTGTCTACAAAAGAGGATGTTTTTGGGTACCCATTTGATTTTGGGTGCCTCACAAAATGACATCTACTAATGTTGGTTATTCATCATTGAACATTGTACTAGTTCCCTTAGGCCCCTATCACCTTAATTTGGACCTATTTCCTCAATGGCCTTGGAAATCAGTCTGGATTTCAACAAAGTTGCATTTCCAAGATGTAAACATGTCTTTGGGTCCTGTAATGAAAAGTGGTAGGATATTATGCTGAATCCTCTCACGAACCAATTCCACTTCTATTTGTTGCGACGCTCAACCCGTATT
This sequence comes from Musa balbisiana, assembly GCA_004837865.1. Taxonomy (NCBI): domain Eukaryota; kingdom Viridiplantae; phylum Streptophyta; class Magnoliopsida; order Zingiberales; family Musaceae; genus Musa; species Musa balbisiana. Next base: position 3,127 of record PYDT01002150.1, on the reverse strand, counting down.
TGCAAGCAAGGATCATGTCTCCAGTCCTTGCTGACCAAACCTTAAACTTGTTTAGGTCTCTTTAAGTGCAAGTTTTCTTTTTTATTGCTCTAGTGTCCCACTGTCGGAGCAAGAGGAGTGTTTGAAGACTTCAGCTTATATTGTAGTAAGACTGCTCTTGTCTTTAATAAAATTAAACTCTTACAACTATTTTCCACACTCATCAAAGAATCATGAAGTGAATAGAAGTTCCTCGCAAAGAATAATTTCATTAATTTAAACCCATCCTCTCTCCTAAAGCCATTAGCACAGAAGTTGTCTCATCGTTGTTGCTTAGCTTCTACCTTTTAGAATCACTTTGAATCGTCCAAGTCGATTTTAAGCTTGGTTCTCTTTGGTTGTCTTCTCTGGCTTGGGCGTATTCATATTTGAGATGTGTCCCCGGCTTCGTGCATTCGTAGCATATGACGTGGTCCTTTTTATATTCAAGGTTATTTTTTGTGTTATTTTTAATTTATTCGTTCTTATAAATTTTTAAATTTTTGAGTGTAAAAGTTCAATTCACGTCATACCTCATCATTGATATTCCTTTCAAGTGTCTTTTTGTGATGGAAGTGTCATATCCTTCCTATTCTTTGGAAGGGGTTTCCGAGCTCTTCATGATCCTGGCCATCATTTCATAGTTCATTTACTCAATAAGTTCTTTTAGAGGAAAGGTTTTACGGTCCTTGGCCTCTTGAATGGGCCGGTAACTTTTGGATCCCCACCTTTGGAAGGGATCTTAAGATTTTAATTTCTAGTTCAAAGTTAAAAAACCTTTACCATAGCTTTGATCCCATTATGGCATCTGCTGGAAACGGTATACATGTCTCCGATGAACTCACTTGGTTTCATACGGAAAAGTTTCGCAAGAGTGCACAAGACTGTTGATTTTGGATTTCACTCGATAGTGCCTTCATGAGTGACGTCACTAGCTTCCAAATAGCAAAAGCCAATCACAAATTGAATATGATTAATTCATTTTTTGTCGCAATGCACAAATAAGGCATTCAATAGCCTTTGCGTTAAAGCAAAAACCTTCTTCTCCGATTCATCCCATTCGCTCATCGAAGCGAGATGTTTGAATCTATTTTTCGGACAATAGTCCAAGCTCGAAATCCATGTAATGAGGAGATCCGCATTCGATCGTCCATAACTTATAAGTCTAACCCATTAAACATAGGCGGACGTTGAATAGAATGACCTCATGCCTGTCGTAGTAACGCCATCTCTCTTGGGTATTAAACCAAATATGAGAGTGAGCCTACTCTGATCCAATTGTTAGGAATCGAAGCGCCACTAATAGGGGGAGTGAATTGTGCCACGGATTAAACTATAAGTTTGAAAATGATTTCGTAATGTGTAGAGATTTCGATGCGGCATGGAATGGCTTAGTAAAGTAGCTCAAGTAAAGTAAGGAATGAAACCAAAAGCTGCTGCTATGTAATAATTTTCAGAAAGTTAAACACTCCCACATTCAAGGAACCACTAATTAAAGTGGTTCGGTTCAAATGCACCTACTCCACTTGCAAGACTTTCTTCGATGATGCTCCTAACTCCACTAGCAAATCCCTTTGAAGGGAAAGGACCAATAACCCTCTACAACCTTTTTACAAGTGGTTCACACTCTTACGATTTTCAAAGAGAACGAGTGAGGTGAACACTGTAAGCTATGGAAACAGACTTTGCTACGGACTTGGCTAAAGCTTTATCTCATTTCTAACGTTTCAAAGGTGTATTCTCACTAAGAATTAGGTGTATTTTAGAACTCAAGAGTATTCAAATTTGGGCTCCAAATTTTTTGAATTCCTTTGGGTTCCCGGAGTTGGCGGTGCCACCGCTTGTCTGGTGACGGTGCTACCGCATGTCAATGTCACATTTGACTATGTACTAGCGTTGTCCCGCCCAACCTTTCGTGTGCTGGGCGTGCCACCGCTCGACCTTTCCGGGCACTGGTTGGGCTCCACCTTTGCCCAAACCATTCATATCGGGCCCAATTGGCCCTTAACCAGGTTAAGGATTAACTCTTAATCTAACCCTAATTACATGCAAACCTACGAAGTTAGACATATTCCTAATGTAGGTTTTTAACTATAACATCGAGTTTCCTTCCGGTGAACTTTGCCGTCAAAGGCTTTCCGGCGGACTTTCGATACACCCTCGAATTTCTTTCCGGCAGACTCCCCAACAGGCTCTTGTCTTGTGCGATTCAACGAGTCTTGGCAGTAACCAACCTTCTCGTGATCTCCGCGAACCTCCAACGACTTTTCAGCGGACTTCCGAAAACTTCGCAAGTCCCCGATTTCTTCTCGTTTGGTTTCTGGCAGCACTTCAGACGAAATTTTTTTTTTTTTCTCGGACTCTCTGCGGACTCTCGAACACCCATCGAACTTGACTCTAGTAGACTTGCTTTATGTCTTCACGCTACGTAGTTAATCCTGCACACTTCACTCAATAAATATGGATTAGATCAATTAACCCTAAATTGATTTCATTATCAAAACTGAGATTCACACTATCAAATTGTCATATGATGGGGGGAGTTTGTTTAAACTTCGGGAGGTAGTTTAACTCCGTCTCGATTGTTTGGTCATCATCAAAAGGGGAAAGTGTTGAATCTTCGAATTTTTGATAATGAACTAATGGATAGTTTTAGTTTTAAATCTGCATTTTGAGTGATGTCGGATGCTTTGACAGATGAGATATTAAAGCAGGACAATTATGTTTTGCCGGAGGAAAAGTCCGAAGAGGACGTCGGGCCGGGGACTGATCGACGTAGCGACAGAAGTCTTCAGGCCCTGGATTTGTGCATCGGGCGAATACGAGCAGATATTGCACTAGGGGATATCGGAGTTGTTAGTCAACGGCTAATTTGGCATAGGCCGTAAGAGAGGCGATGCGACGAAGATCAAACGAAGCATCGGGAACCAATGACATAAACAGACCACATGTTAATTCTTAGTATTATTTCTAAATCGAAGTCTGTTTTACATATGCTAATTAACTACGCTAGTAAGGCATGCAACAAAATAAATCCTAGGTCAGATCGAGATTAACGTTGGGAGTTCCAGAGTTCGTTGGAAGTCCGAACATTCGGCGGAAGTTCTAT